>JAVCKS010041179.1:0-11091 GCA_032273685.1 Pteraster tesselatus
TTGGTGGCTGTTTACTTGTACCACCGTACATTTCGGGCGTACAAACAATACAGCGGTGTGCGCATGCACAGTGGCTTCATTTCGCTCTACGCAATCCCTGTCATTTCAAATACTTCTTACCCGACCGTATGAAATGACTCGTAAATCTTATTTTGGAGATAAGAGTGCCTTACAGATGCGAATGCATTCAAATGAAAGAGAAAAGTGGGCTGTTTATGGTGCCAAAAAAAAAAAAGTTTGACCTAAAGTAAAATGCACACACGGCTTAAATGCAGACTGATTTGTTTAGATTTGTATTACTGCCATGACATGACACCAAGCAGCAGCCCATTTCTTGTTGTACTAAAAAAAGGCATACAGAAATTCACAGACCTCAAAAATACATTTGATTTTGCTGACATTTGGTGCCTGTGGCTCAGTAAAAACCACCTGCTGGTCCCCCTTACCAGTCATCGAATGCACGGTCTCAAAGGCAACAATCTTGGGCTTGGAACGGTCTGCTTTCTGCAATAGTTCTTCCAGGTGAGCCACATCGTTGTGCCGGTATACAAACTTGGGCACTCCACTGTTACATATTCCCTGTATCATGGAGGCGTGGTTGCCAGCATCGGAGTAAATAGTGCAACCTGTACGGCGAATCATGGCAAAATGGGTTAGGGCGTCATTCTAGAGATACAGCAGACGATTTCACGAACATTGCGCAGTGCGCAAACTAGCCTTATGTATAGGGCGCCAAATGTCAACTTGTCCATAATGTACGAAATTTATTGGTTCTGCAACCGAGTTTACATTAATTCCTTATAATTGCGGAGTAATAATTTTTTAATAAAGTTTACAATGAATTTTCCGATAGCAGTCAAGAAAAACCCTTTAAGAATCACTTTATTTTGTCCAGAAAGGTTAAGTTAACATTTTGTGTCCCACCCTTTTTTCTGTTTCGTGAAATCAGCGGCAGGATTTAAGGCCTAATCCGATAGTTGTGCTGCATTCTTGGGCAAGACACTTTACCCCCAATTGCCTCTCTCTACCCAGGTGTGTATGAATTGTTATGTACCTTTTTAGTGAAGCTAATATGTCTGTGGTTACAGTTCCTCTACCCATAAAAACCGGTAAATTCTTCTGACAATGATGCAGACACTTGTGGTTGGCTAAAATCTGGGGCACCCCCTCCCCCAACAGACTCTTTTGGTAAATAACTTGTTGCAAGCCTGTATGCATATTTTTCTCTTCACACATAGCATACAGCACATACATGTACTGACAACTACACGTTGTTGTACATATTCAAACCTCCTTGCCATAAACGATACAAATAAATAATGATATGTGACCTGCTCTGTACAAATTAGTGACTTACTTTATTTGAGTTATAAATATAGTGGAAAAGAGCACCACACCAGCTTCATTTTGATATCTGATAGATACCTATTGCATGTTGTTAAAAAGTCAATGTCTTTTGAAAAAACTAGGTTATAATGTGTGTAAATCCTCGGATGAATTATACTATAACTGAAATGACAGTTTTGTGACATGTGACTCATTTTTGCAGAGTGTGCCTAAGGAACTGAGTGTTACATACCTGGCAAGGACTTTGCCAGAGTGTAGAGAGTGGAATCGTTAGCTACGTAGCATGAGGTGAAGAGGAGGCCGGCCTCTTTCTGGTGAAGTTCAGCCAAGCAGGCTTCCAGGTTCTCATGATAGGTCGAGTTGCCAGAGATGTTCCTTGTACCCCCAGCTCCTGTTCCATGCTTCTTCATAGCCTCCCTGTAGGGTGTGTGGAATAATAAATCATTTCACTACCATTGGATAATGGAAAGTATACATGACAATGTGCTTCGCTTGTCCCGGAACATTTGCCGAATACGGGTGAGTGTGGCTTGTCGGTGTGCTTGCCCTGTCCCAGAATCATCGGCAAGAATACGTGCCAGTGCACTTGCGTTGTTCCTGAACCATACACATACTTGACGGTGGACTTGACTTGCCTTAACCAAAAACCATTGACACAATTGGCAAGTTTACTTGCTGAAAAAAGGTGGTTATACAGGTTACATGTATATGCGCCTATCAAATAATTTAGTCCCCGTGACACAACCATGCCCTCAGGTCACACATGGTCGGTCTTAGATGATGATTGCATGATGTAACACAAGTGTGATCATGTGACCTTTACTTTTTAATGTTTTTAGGAAGGTCAAGAAAGAGTCCTGGGTCCTTTTAATTAATCTTAAGTTAAAAAATAGTTTTTGGATTGTTCAGTCGAGTCCTTACATGTACATTGTATATTCTGATGAATTGGAAGAAAATTGCCACTCGAGTCAGGCCGAGTCCCTACTTCCAAAATAAATGAAAAATTCCCGATGGTGCAGGTCTTTGATTCACGACGTGTCCCATTTGTCGGGAACACGTCGCAGAACTGTTCTATTCTTGCGGCTATGGACTGTTTGAAACAGGAACTGATGCAGATCGTCTTAATAACTTCGCAGTTTTCTTTTTCTGTTTCAGCTGTTTTTGACACATTATGAGTTGGAAGGATACCACATATACAGTGGACACGTACATACTTTTATACCAATTAACTAAACAAAGAGTACAGTAATTGTATTTTTGTGATAAACTGTATCCTTTAAAAGATGCAGGGTGTCTTCTATTTCTAATTGCAAAGCAGGCCAGGCAGGCAGGCACTTGATACAATTCACTACATGTACTACGCATATTATTGCAGTAAGGGTTAGTGTACAAAACAATGTCAGCTATCCAACAAATTACACATGGGTCAAGCGTTTGGATGGGAGCCTTTCGAAGTTTGAAATTATGGTATGAAGGAAATTTATATAAAAAACATTTCAGACAATCCATGAAGTTAAAAGTACATGTACTTGTATTCAACATTTGGGGGACATACTGTACATGTACATGTATACACGTATGTAGCATTATAAGATTTATAAGTTATTTATAGGGGCCTGACATTGCACCATTGTACCTAATCAGAGTACCATTCTTTGTGAATGGGGTGAGTACCAGGGACTGTTCAGCAGAGCTGGCCCCTCGCTAACACTGTGCAGGACTTGTCCTACCCTGGGCCTAAGGGCTTTGTAAAGGAGATAGGCACCTCCCTCACTTACAAAAAGGTACATTGATAAAATGAAATACAAAAACTAAATAAGATTCACAAGGCAGCCTTTGAGCCATCTTATTTATAGGGGCCTAATCATTGTTGGCAATTTCTATTTTTGGCAATTGATAGACTTGAACAGCTTAGATGGTGGTTAATGACAACAATGAAAAATACATCAATACCTATGTGTACATAATAGATTGGAATACTGTAGATAAATGCCAGAGATAATATAATAATGAACTGAATCAAGCTATCCCCGTCTCCCATCCCTCGATCCTAAACAATCAAAATTCAATAGGAGGGCAGGATATTGCAATTGGCTCAGTTTGTTGGTGTCTGTCTGTCTGTCTGGACGCACATCTGATAAAGATGACGAGTTTGATTTTTTTGAGATATTCTCACAAGATGGGGATGTACCAGTGGGGATGTGCCATCCGGATAGGTATTCGGGTCCGGATTTTATGATCCACGAAAAACTTTTTTCGAAAATATGCAATATAATCAAAGGACAAATTCATCAGATAAACTTTGGGTTACACTTATGCTCTTTGTGGATATGGTATGTGTCTGGTCTGAAAAAAGTCCAACTGTTTGCATTTACAAGTTGACTTTAACAAACTTCAGGACAGAAAGAATGGAGATTAGCGTAACTCGTAAGAAGAATACTTCAAAATTTATGCACACGAGTTTAGAATAATACAACTGATATGCGTAACTTATGTACAGACACATGCACGCACGCACGCACACACAAGCATGCACACACAAGCACGCACACACAAGCACGCACGCACAATCGGAACTCGTGCTCATTATGTACAAAACAACTGGTATACATAACACGTGTGGAGATATAGGGTGTTCAACATGTACAATGTCCATGTAAGCACATTCTAGGTATCGTATCGAAGACTCGCTGTATCACAATGGCAGGTCGAGCACGGCCGCAACAAGGCTTCACTTGAAAGGAGCATCCACCCAAAAAAGAAAGGCTAATGGCGGGGGTGTCAATGCCCGAATTAATACTCACATAACAGCATTGGTGACCTTTGGGTGTCGACTCATTCCCAGGTAATCATTACTGCACCACACGGTCACAGATTGGCCCTCCTGGTCCCCATCAGGGTCAATCCCCTCGCCAGCCTTGGAATACTCCTCGGCATATGGAAAATTGTTGGCCAGGCGGTTCACCTTCTTGAAGATGCGATAGGTGTGGTCGTTCTTCTTACGCTCCACCTCGCTGGAAAGGAACTTGTTGTAGTCGAACGTACCATTGTCTGTTAGGGAAGTCACAAGATGGAATAATGTACAGGGTTCAATCATATATGTAGATGGGTGATAAATAATAAAACTACGTGTAATTCAGATACAATTGGAATAGCGCAAGCTCTCTTAGTCGGTTAGTTCCGATCATCGTTGGAGCACACATTGGGCATGGTCAACCTTGCTACTTGGCACGCGCTCTAATACCCATTGTATGGAGCACATTGGGCATGAACGCACGACTGTTTGGGTTTCTTCCCCATTTTCGTTGGGGCTCACACCACAAGACCTTTATGGTTCTTCCGAAGGATACAAAGTAAAAGGGCACTTACCACTAATGAAATCCTTTTCACGTGTCTGTAGTCCATTCCTATCAGGCTTGGCAGGACTAGCCTTCACAACTTTGAGAGCAACACAGAGACAATCGAATCATACATGTACTGTACATTGTATACATTTAGTAAATTTTATGTAAAACACCTCCAAATATATATTAGTTTTGAAATTTATTTTTGATTTGGGACCAAAAACAAAACAGTATGCTCCTACTGTATTATTTGTACGTACTGTACTAATAATTTAAAATAAAATTGCACAATTAAAAGAACTTACACATTTTCAGGCTATCCATGAGATTTCCAGTAAAATGTCCAATGTTTAGCAATGTACATGTACCGGTAATACAATAGTTACATGCACAGTGTATGTACATGTATGTATTTGTGTTGTGTGTACATGCATGCCAACAAACACGTGTAGGCCCCTACCAGTATATCGCTATGTTTTCCTTTTTGTTGATATAAGTTGTAACAGAGATAAACTGCCATAATTAAAATTAAGTACCAGGATACAGATTAGGAAGCAATTACTACAGTGGAAGTAAGCTGGAGTTTGTTCATGCCAAGGTAATATTATTCAGTACATGTTGGAATTGCACCTTCAATAATGTTGGGAAAGAAACAACAACTGTATGCATTTTCTAGGACAGATGTCTTTGCTCCTCGGCCCTCGTTTTGGCAAAAAGATGCAACGCAAATTTCCCAATTTTGACATAAAGAGCAATTATAAGGTAATTGAGGGAGGTCTTTCCATTTTGCAATAATGTTGTCCTACATTTTAATATAAAAAATGTTAGGTAATGGAACATTCGTAGCCTTTTTGTTTTATAAAAATGCCATTTTCAGTGATACATCATTTCTGCAGCATTGTCCTTGGACGTTTGCCGAGAAATAGAAAACCCAACACTAAACAAACCCATATTATTGAATGATCAAACATATGAAGGTATGAATGAATAGAACAACTAGGCTATTTCGTAGGCAATTATACGCATACATGTACTTACACTTTTCCTTGTCGGATGCATCAATGATGTCAGAGTCGATGATGCGGGTTAGACTGCGAGCATCTTCCATGTTGGCCAAGAATGGACACTTGCTAGTGGCAGAAGGTTGACGAATACCACCTAGTAAAACACAAACGATACAATTCATTTAGTAAACGATGTATACTTGTCTTATCTTTGTTTTAAATGTTCATACAGTACCGGTATATACAAATACATTATAAAAAAGTGATTTGAATGTGTATTTCTTAAGAACCAAAAATTATAACACATTTTGTTTACTTTATTTTTTAAATCATTAAGGGGGAAATTTGATAGTCAATTTAGGAAAAATGTTCATTGACAGGGCCTTTAACACATTTTTGTTAAAGGTCAACAAAGCAGGTTGGTATTCCCAGTTTCCTTTCTGTACTTCCTTTTGTATATTTGCAGTACTACATCCTGTATTTTAAACTTTTCAGGGAAACAGTATACAGATGTGTATATCTATCATACCATACATGTATACTTCCTGCTTTATCAATGGTTGAAGTTTTTTTTTACAAAGTTTTAGAGAAAGGGCTAAGCAGCATATACCATGTACTGGTACACTGCCCTCGAAAAGCTATAAGAAATAATTCTGTCTTGAGTTTTCGATCTTAAATACATGGGTCAGTATGGTACTCCGCTGATTATTGACTTTGTTTACAAGGTCGCAAGTGAATTCCTTTTTTTAAACGGTCGGTTAACCGAACATTTCAGTTCGGTTATTATATTATTTTAGTCAACTTCACGTACATGTACACTGTAGGTCAAAAAATTGCTAAACTCGATCTTCAATGAAAGTTCCTACATTTATCTTTCTAATAGTTTCCCCTCTGAAGGTTTAACTCAAATTTTATAGCTCGAAGCTAACTTCAAGTCCCCAAGACAGACAAAATCTACTTCTTGCAGTGTAGTTAGCAAATATTTTGAACTTGCTATTTTTAAAGGGTCAACTGTGACAGTATTATATGTATGTTAGTCATCACACAGTATAAGCCTTAATACTGTAGTAAACTTACATACATGTGAATAATATGTACACTTTGTAAAGTAACCTTTGTATTCATTATATAGAAAACACCCCTGTTAGCCATAGTGTTATCTATTGGTACATGTAGATTAATAATAAGAACAGCAGTAAACTTCATATCGCCATCGCATTCAAATAGGCACTGTTACATGGGTTTTCATTGTATGCTTTCGCTGAAGAATGTGTACGTACCGTACTGACTAATGTACAATACAAGCCACACCCTGCTAGTTTTGAGGGGTAAAATATCGCCTGCCCCGATCACAGTTACCAAGGGTGTCAATATCTAATTGCAAGGTTGTGGGTTAAAGGTCAAGGTCACAGGGCACGCCCACACGAAACATGCATTATACAGCAGCATGCAAAAGCTTTTCATTTTGTCACGGGTGCAGTCACCACTTCGATCTCTTGTTGTACCGAATTGTTGCGGTATACAGAGGGCCAATGTGCCAAAAATTACTAAATATTTTTTAATATTTTGTTGGGCTTCAACAACGAGAATCACCACCACTGCAGGGGTTTGACTTTGGCCAAGTGTCATTCTCCCATTCAAGTTTTGAAATGTTGCCGGTGTCAAAGAGGAGCAGGTTGTATGTACATGGCTGTTCATTCGGCTAGGTGCCAGGGGTTCTAGATGCTCAGGGGCTCTAGAATGCTTTCGTCTACTGACGATGACCATAGCATAGCTGAAATGTTAAGAACTTGTACTAGATACACAGTGGTACATTGCAAAAGTGCTAGACATGTATGGTCAACATGTTTGTTTGTACCTCTTTCTGGCTTTGTTGTCACATCCTGTCGGCTGTCTGCCTCTTCTGCATGCTTCTTGGAGGCATGGCGTGACAGGAGTTGGGACATGACCGGACATTTCTCGCTGTAGCTGAACAGTGAGCCACCAGCCCTCTTGGCAAAGCCGTGCGGGAGACGAGATAAGAAGGGGCATTTGACAAGGGCAATATGCGCCATGGCCTCTCACTTGGTTACACCGTCCGAAACTAGAAAGGTACAATTTATAAACAAAACATGATCAATAGTAAGTCTTCTTCCTGTCAAAATGAATTACTGTTTTTGCTGGCAGGAAATTCATTTTCTACAAGAAAATAACCTAACTAAAAATCCGTGGGTAGATTTTTGTGTCATACACAGGTTTTTTCTCAGTGTAATTAGGGTACATTTGGGAAAAATAAACGAAAAGAAACTGGCAGTGGAAAGAATTCGTGTGCTAACTGCCGGTTTCCCTTTTTTAGAAAAATCTAAAATTAGGAATGACTTGAGGAAGATCTAATCTGTTTTTAATGACAACAAATTTAACTTTGTTTAAGCTTACCTTTATATTTTCGGCACGGTTATTCTGGTATCCCGAATAAAAGCTACATTTGCAGTTGAAAGTCTAGTCGTAGAGTTGAAAGTGTAGCCCTTTGCTTTATTATAGCCTCGTACGGATAAGGTAGAATTTAAAAGTGTCATTTTTGTCAATAAAATACCACTAACACTAGTTTTAGCCAAATTGAAAACTTCTTCCTCAACTAATTCCAATCTTAGTTTTTCCCTAGTCTAAATAGGCCTAGGTAAATTTTGGGAAAATAAACGAAGGAAAACCGCCGGTTAACATGTCAGTTCTTGCCCCGGCGGTTAGTTTGTTTTTCACACAGCCGCACCGGTTACCGGTGGATCATGGTGGGTGTGTACTGCACTAGCCTAGCCCTCCCCCTAAAAAGAAAAGGCAAAAGTACTATACTACTACTACAAGTACTAGGGGCCTAGTACTAGGCCTGGCCGGCCTAGTACTAGTACTACTACTACTAGTACTACTACTACTAGGCTGCCTTATACTAGCCCAACATTCGAATACGAAATTTAAAACAGTAACTATAACAATCCACTTTTTACAAGTTATCATCTGTTGATACCTACCTTATTTACGAATCTATTTTCGATCACCGGTTCGTGTTCTTCACTGAGAACGACGAAAATACAACTTTTCTCTCTGACTCTGCTTCCGGATTTCGCGCTGATGAATCGACGTACATATGTACATGTACAATTAGTGGTTAGTACATGTACATACTTGCTGTACGTACTATACCTGGTACCGGATGTACCGGTGGTATTTTAGCGTACTATGTACGTCACATAAGTACATTGTAGAGTACATTCATTAGGTATTAATTATTGTATGTACTGTACAGTGTGTATGACGTCAAGACGTGACTAAGCTGAAAATTGGCGCTTAAAGATCAATTACAATGGCAAGTACAAGTTTATCTTTTTTTAATGTTTAAATGTTATGTTAAACACAATAAGTAAAAGAAAATCTCCAAACATTTTGATTTTTCGGAAATTCAGCTTAGAAGTTGATAGCCCACTTTTGCAAAAGGCGAAACGCAAGCTATCTCATGAATTATTTATGACCCGTTTTCGTGACGTAACCTGACGGCTGTATGCTTTGCTGTACCATGACTGCACGGGACTACCCATAGAATTTTCGGTGTGACATCGACCTCATGTTTTGTACACACACACAGCGCAGCACGTGTATTGTATGTAGGCCGCCTAACTACTGTACGTACGCCTACCATGTCATGCCATAGAACACAGCTGTTGTGTGAAATAATTACCCCTGCTTAATTTCGTCCCCATCTAAAACTAATGCAGCTTTAAAATAGTACGTAGTTCCTGCGGGGAGAAAGTGGAAATCCAATCTACCTCTAAAACATATTCACGCGATTACCTGTTATCTCCTTGGGGGAAACTGTTTCAAAGAATACAAACTCAAGCTACAAAGAAAGAAAATTTAGCACGTAGGGTAATGACTCCTCGGCCGGTGATGCAGCCGTCAGGTGAAATCATAAAATGTCTGCTGCCACCAACGGCCATTGAAGGAAAGGTTTCTCAATTGCCGCTCGGAGTGATAGAAAAATTACCAATTTTACAACGTTTTTTACATATTTCTGAATGAAATATTTTAAAAATTTCTTCAGATATTTGTAAAATAGTATCTTCTTAACCAATTAACGGAAAACAACATCAGAATTGTGATTGATCTTTAACCCGGCGGCCGCCGGTACCGGTACCCGTACCCGTAACCGCGTCGCGATCGTACGCGTGCGCAAGCTTCGATTAGGTTCTCATTCGAATAATCCAAGGTTGCCTTTTTCCCCGTAGTTTCTTTTTCCGTTTCTTTTTCCTGTTCCCATAGCGTACATTATTACAACTACCGTCACACACACACCGAAAGGTGGCGCGCTATTTGATTGCCACTACCCGACATTTTAACGAGCATACCATCGGCCAAGGATTGCTTCCTGGATCCTTTGAATGGAGAGTGGACAACGCCTATAATTATTTACAACAGAAAATCTACGTTGGGCCAGACAACATTGATTGGTAAAACGAAGAACAAGATACATGTATTAGCAAAGATACTCAATTACACTCGCAAATACCCGTGCTCCGAACGTGGTTGAATGTGGGCAAGGTCGATATGCAGCGTAATAGTTCAGTGATTGAAGTTGAAGCTGGGTCAGTTATGGGGGTGTTGGCGCATCGTTTTTTAAAGGATTTTCCTGTAGATGACATTAATTGCTTGAGTGTCCTGTTGTCGAATAGTCCTTGTGAATAATGTTTTTGCACTTTGATATATATATAGCCTCTTGCACGTGAAAATGCAACATATAGTTGGCCGTGAGAGAACACGGGGGATGGGAGGTAGATTGCGAGTTTGTCGAATGTCTGTGCGGTAGAGTCTGCGTAGCGCCCTCTTTAGCTAATGATGATTTAAGGAACCGTACATTTTGACGACGGTTTGGGAAAATGGCCGGCCAACAGTAAAAAGTGTTGTCGAAGCAACGTTGTCGTCCAATTTCCTGCTTCGAGATATAGCGCATCGTCTCCGCGATAAAATCCCGATATGGAGAAAATGAGCACGTCAAATTACGCGAGGGCGTTACAGAAGGTTATAATACGATTAAAACAGGACGACAAAATACTGTTTTCTTAAATAACTGCACATACAAAAAGCATATTGTCCTCAGATATTAATTCATTTAGTTTCAGAAAAACAATATTTATCAGTGCGGCACCTCTTTGCCGTTGATGTCGATGTCCACCATGAGTTTAAAGTATACCTAAAATTGTGACGTCGCTCATTTGTGACGTCTACTCCGTCGTAGAGTGCTGCGCAGACAAGGCTTGTGTTGAAATCCTGTTTCAGCATACCCGCCTGGTGCGTGCAGTAGACCTGCGCAGTAGACCTGCGCAGTAGACCTGCGCAGTAGACCTGCGCAGTAGACCTGCGCAGTAGACCTG
>JAVCKS010041190.1:0-11088 GCA_032273685.1 Pteraster tesselatus
ACCAGATTCTGCCACTATGACTATACTCATAGTGACAGGTGTACCAGATTCTACCACTATGACTATACTCATAGTGAGTGGTGTACCAGATTCTACCACTATGACTATACTCAGTGACAGATGTAGCAGATGTTACCAGATATGAAGAACCTTGTTTTGTTTGTTTTCTTGTTCCAGACGAGTTGCGAGCGCTGTTCACCAATGCCGGCCTATCAGAGGAACAGAACATCGTTGATCACCGTCTTCAAGTCAATCGAGGGCGTCAGTTAACCATGTATCGAGTGTGGATGCAGTGTAAATACAGGAAGCCTAATGCTCAGACAAACCAACAGACAAGCACTGGAAACTGACGTTACAGGCATTTCACTTTTAATGTGTGTACAATAACCATATTTTGAAATTTCTCTCATTTTTATATTTGACCTTTAACGTGGCATACTTGCCACGTGACAATCTAATGAAAACTCTAGATCGTACGTAATGACTCTCGTGGTTGATGTTGAGGAGAATGGATTCTCCCTGTTCATCTGAAGGAACTCACTTACCTTGATGAGTTATCAACGTTTCACAAAATGAGCATGAGTGTCATTGTTGGGCCAATTGGATTCTGTCTCATCAGGAGGAGCTTTCTTAACCCTTTCATTAGTAAATTGTTTCAAGAATTGGCTAGTGGGAACCAGCTATTTATGTACTGGTACAAGGCAAGCAACATTGCCTGGTATCCATGCCTAATCTTTGTGTCGACTTTAGTCGCCAATGGTATTGAAAGGGTTAATGTTATTAAATGTCAGTACACCGATATACACAGACAATGATAGCTAAACCTATCACTAGTTTTTATCTTGTACCATCTTGCTGAGCTCACAAATGGGTCAAAATTTTACTATCCTAAAGGTAAAATCATAGCGCCAGGGCAAACACATCGAATATGCAAAAAATGCTTTGAAGCAGTACCCATGAGTGAAAGAAAGTGTTAAAATGTCATATTTGGCCAAACGGCCCCAGGAAGTACGTACATGCGAAACCGTGTTTTTGCACTGACATGAAGGAATGTATCCAGGTATTTGCATTTTGAACCTTTCCAATAGAGTGAAATCTAACGGTGCTAAAATTAGGCTGCAGACAGCAACCAATTCTTAATACAGTATTGGTTGACAGATATTGCTCCAGATTCGGCTTTCAGAATTTTTGAAATTTTGCAGTATAAATTCCTAAATTTACTAACCCTAAAAAAATTCTTGTGTACATTATTAAAGATATTGAATTGATAATTTGTCTCGTTAATAGCTTTAAAATGAGATACATGCACACAAAAATCCCCCCACCAATATGGAGTATTTTGTCAATTAAACTTTGCTTTCTTGTAGGCTTGCGATACCAGTATTAGGAAATGCTGCTTTTATCAGACTGTGTATGAATGAATAAGTCAACCATCAACCATTCAAATAATTGATGATTGCCTTGTTCATGTCCAGCTGTGCATCCCTGACATAATCTCTCGCTTCCTCTATATCGTCACACGCCGTGAAATCCATGAACTGTACAATCAGAGAGTCTAACAGTTCTTTCATGTCACTACTTTCCTCATCACTGGACTCGCATTCCTCATCACTGGACTCGCATTCCTCCTCCTGTTCCTTCTCCTGTTCCTCCTCCTGTTCCAGCATGCTGTGCATCTTGTCCGCCTTGTCCGCCTTGACTTTCTCACGAATCTTCCTAATCAACTCGAGATGTTCGTCGTAATCTTCCTGTGGCCAGTTCGGCGGCGCTTTCACCTGGAAGTGAAGCATCGGGGCAATCGGTGGCATCTGCTGAGGTTGGTTGCCAAACTTCCGTTTTTCTTGGCGTATACGCTCGCGAACTCTGAGCACATTGGGAAGATGCTCTACGGCTATGTGCCTGTCTCTTTCTTTCGGTGCGTATTCATCAAAGGAGTGATCTGCCTCATCGGGAGGGACTTGGAAACCGTTGGGTTTCATCTCTGCTTCATCTCCCATTGCGCCTTCAAGACATGCAGACGTAGTTGCTTCCGTCGCTGTCTCATTCCCTTGACTCCGATGGTCAGGGTCGTTCGTACCCAGTTGTCCTTCCGGATTACCGTCAACAGTTAAAGCAGTATCTTGCTTCAAGTCCTGTCCTAATCTTGCACTATTCCTTTCCCCTTTTGAATCCACCACCGTCAATTGTGGAGGCAAGTCTTTTACTTCTGGATGCACATCTTCGTCGACATCTAAGGTTCTTGCGGAGTCTCTTTCTGTACCGTTCGGGGAGTGCTCGTTCGGAGAGTGCTCGTTCTGTTTAGCAAGTCCCAAGGATCCGGCTGCTAACTCAACGCTTACTTCCTTGTCCTGTTCGGAATTCTCCGATGGAATCTCACGTCTCAACTCTAAGGATTCTTCGTCTTCTTCTATGGTGGGACTTCCTGTCTGGGAGGTGGGGGCTGCTGCTGCTGCCTGCTGCTGCGGCGATGTTGGTTGCTCCGCGATGGAGAACACAAGCGGAGAACAGCACGTGATGATGTACTCGGGCAAGACACGCTCACTTTTGTAGATGACGTACTCATCATAATCAGAAACACAACCCTTGGAATAAAGAAACAGCAGATGTCAAAACTCATCTCATGATTTCTCGGAAGACATCGCTGCTAAGAGACAAACTTGGGCGAGGATTTGGGCCAGGAAGTCACCAGGAGGGGAAGGGTTGATGGCATTTTGAGAATCACCACTTATATTTGTACAAGGAAGTCACCTATTAAAATGGGGGTACAAGTAGGAGGTGTTTGAGGGCATTGTGACAGACATAACATGTATTACCTTAACCGAGTCGTAGTATTTCCGTCCACCGGGTTGGGGTTCCTCCAGCAGTGGTTCCCTCTTGAGTTCTTTAGCGCACTGCCCGGCTGGATAAACCTTCAAATCGCACAAAATAAAGACAAAATAAAGGTGTAAGCAGTTTTTTTCTATATCAGGCCTTTAGTGTTTTTATTGATATTTGAATATGAGGCTTGTATATACCTCAAGAGGGAACTATTTTGAGACATATTCCGAGACCTCAATGTCATCTTTGAGTCATTTTCTCATTTACTATGATAGACCCCTCTAATCTGAAGATTGATCAACTGTTACACGTAGTATATAACCTCCAGAAAATTGAGAAACTGCTGTTCTTGCATAGATCCAATGAACTGTGCGGCTCAACTATGCACACCTGTAGGTTGCTGTTACTGCCTTCTGTATTCATGTCAATGTGGAATTTGAATCTATCCATGAGGACGCTCTACTTAACCTGACGATCGTACCCCTTTAAATTAACTTTGATTGTCCTAAATGACTCCCCCAGTATCACACCTTGACATTTCCAAGCAGCACTCTACATTTGTACACGGTGCACTGACGGCCGGCTGATTCAGTGTACGACATACACTTCCTGGGATCGTTGCTGAAATGGACAAAATATTCAACAAGTACTTTAATAGCGACATCACCTTGGGAAAAAATTCAAAATGCTGACTTGATCATTTGCTGGGTTTGCCCCTGGTTGTTTAGCTTGTTATCAAGGACACACTGTGCAACTATCCATGGAAGATATTCGTTGATATATATCATTTTAAAGCTAAAAACAAGGACAAACCTACCCAATTATCAAGTCATCGTTTAGAAATTTTTCTCGAGAAGAAATTGGTCTGATGTTGGACAGTACATCTTTAACAATCAGAAACTGGGTTTGTTTTTGTTCAGTTCGGTGAGAGTCACAGTTGGGCAGTACTCGGGACAAGTTAACGGTAACAACTTTATATCCACATTAAAAATGACCCATGCTGCACCTAATAAAGGGTAACACTTATACTGATGTAACGAGGGACATTGAACTAGGAATCGTGGCCCAACCTGGTGGAAGGACCACTGATGTTTCCTGTTGCGTGTGTGTGATTATTACATACATATATCTATTTTTGTTTTTTTACCAGAAATAAATGCCACGTCCAAAGTAGCCAATTCTACTAAGTCTTTGGTCCAGGCCCTCGTGGCAAATCTGCTCCTTGTCAGCGACCGTGCCATGGTATAAGTACACCTCATTCACTTCTACATGACGAGACAAATGGGAAAATGGTCTATTTGTAGGCTAACCCACCAGATGTCCCCAAAACTGTATTAGTCATAATGGCAAAATGGCAAAACCAATTTTGGAGCTCCTTCATTCTGTAGCGCTTTCCAATGTTTATAAACAATGACGATGTTTTGTTTTAATCTTAAACCAGCTGAGCTTATGATCAAACTGTGACGTCAGAGACAACAGCATATTATTAGCAATGTCTGATCTGACATTGCATATAGACCTTATGCATATCTTTGAGGTTATCTTTTGTCATTTTAACTCAGTGACAAAAACGTTCAAAATGCATATACAGAATAAAGGGTTTTCCCTCTAAGATGGCTGCTATGCACAAGATCTATTGGCAAAATAAAAACATAAGACTCCAGAGTAGAGTGTGTTGGAGTTACCGCTAAATATTCAGAAACATGACGTTCTTCGTACCATTTTGGTTCTTCTTCATCTGTTTCTTCTCAAATTCGAATTTCTCCCACAACTCGCGGTTCTCAACGCGTTCAATCTTTCGCACCTTCAGCTCATTACTAGCGTCGCCTACGGTTTTAAACTCGGCCAGGATTCCCTGAAACTCCCAACTCCGTTGGCTCAGCGTGACCTGACACAGTGGGACGTCTTGAGACAAGGTGCACTCACTCCAGCTGGATGGGAGATGGTTCCTGCCCGCCGAAAAGGGCTGGAGGCCGGGCATGTAGATCGTTTCAATAGAGGGCTCACACGCCGACTCTTCGGTGCCATTAGCGGCGCTTGAAGAAGAAGGTGGTTCATCTGCAATAAAACCACCATAAACCAACAATAGAGTGAGAACCGGCTATTTCATGTGTACAATGCAAGCAACATTGGAGTAACTATAGAATACCTCGCCACCACGTCCCTTTTCTAAAACGATCCTGGTACCCAGAAGTCACTTCACAATGATTCTAATCACAAGGGTATCACACCAGTCACCAAAACAGGAGTGGCGGGGTATTCTATAAGTAAGCCGCAACATTGACTGGTATGCAATTAATTATTTTGCTCGTACCGTGTTGACTGTTTAATCGTCGTAAAAGAACAGATTGTTGGTTCTTTAATGCATCCAGTTCGGCATCGCCAGTTGGATCCGGTTGGCAGATGCTGTCGGTGTCCACATCGTAGATCATGGTGTCATTGTTGGATGCCATTCTGCGCTGTTTATCGGTAAAAATAGAATCAGATACAATGCTAAACAAGTTGTCTCTCCTTGATAGGAAACAATTTGTGATTCAACATGAAAATGTCAAATTTCCATTGATTGAATTTTAGTTAATTAATACTTGGTGCGTACTTACTGTTGAACCATTAGTTCAAGTTTATATTAAATGTTCAATTTAGCTGAAATACTGTTTGAATGGGCACTAAATTGTGTGATAAATAAACACCCAGCCAATATTGATTGAGCTAGCTCGGGGTAGGGGTCATAGGGCGGGGAAATACCGTACGCGTAATCTTTGCCAAAGACAATAATCTCATAGGGGGCGTGCTTCGATTGTTCATTTGCAAAAATAAAAAACAGCGCCCTCGTTTGACGATTATAGGAAACTAATTAGGCAGGTTCCCCTTAGGCAAGTCCACTGATATATCGATCATTGATGATGCATGGCTAGCTGGCTAGACTGTGGGGGAACCAGACGCACAATATTTGCCATCGAACGTGTCAAACAATATTTTGTCTGCTCCGTGTGTGCTTGATAATTAATGCGATGAATTGCTATTATTAGTATTAATTCATCGAAATTGGGCTCGCGGTTTAAGATGCCATTGTCGATGACAACATTTTCTTGCAATTGAAGCCTTGTTCGATAAATAAGGTGAATTTAAGTGGTTATAATTTAATAATAATAATATTATTAAATATAATAGCCTGCCCTTGCCCCGCCCCTTGCTCTTTTTTCTGTTTCAAGACGTTGTGACGTAGCCTAGATATGATGATGGGAGCAATTCCAGAATACCCGTCCACCACGTCCCTTTTCTAAATATACCTCTCGTACCCAGCCTTCACATCACAGTGATGTTAATTACAAGGGTGCCAGACTAGTAATAAAATGGCGAATGGACGGGTATTCTGAAGTTTAGCCTGATGATGTAGTATGATGATGTAAATATTTCAGACATGCTGATGGATTGTGGTACTGTGTACAAATAAATACAGTCCGTAAACTGGCAAGAAAATCTCGTACTCTTGTTGGTAGTACAATGCAATATGAACCACTGTTTGATTTTACCTCCATGGATTGACTAACATCTCAGTTATACTCTCTAGTTTTTAGCGAGAGCCAATCATGGTACAGTTTGCCATGATAACCCGCCTTAGGGACGGCCTTCCACTCTCAGCTACGACAGACCACGACCCCAGCGAAGCGGTGCTTACCAGCAAGAAATACGCTAAGCTAATCGCTAAGCGAGCTAGGACGTTTCCTGATAGGTGTTCATTGTTTACTGGTAGCCACTGGTTGCAGTAAGTACTGATTGATTTATTTATTAGAGCACACTGGTTGAGCAGGTCTCTATACGTTCTGACAAAAACTGAGTACAGTGCATTCCCAAATGCCTACCGTTTTTTCGTTCCCACTGTGCAAAGCCTTAATGTTTCTTAACAATTGCTAACATGATTCATCTGTTTCCATCAGCCTGATCTCTTCTCTGGGAGTTTGCTTCATCATGATGTGTGAGGAGTCTTATCCCTCGGTGCTGGCATTCTGTTTCTTGGACGAAATCCAGAGTGCCTTCATTGCGACATACGATGGCAGACGGGTGCAGAACTGCCAGCGGCCCTATGCCCTCATTGAATTTGGTAAAATTACATTGTTCGCTAGGCAAGACTTTGTTTTTCAGTTTCCATGGCATAGCTAGGAAACCAATTACTAATTAATATGTCTCATACTGGTGTTCCAAAGATTTATGGTTTTGCTTGCCTAGAATGAAAACAAAAACACATTTTACTATATAGATAATAGCCTTGTAAATGATAAGTGAATTCCAGTTATCTCTGGGATAACATTCTCTGAGGTCATTTTTTTTAACCCCCCTTTTTTTTTTTTTAGATACGGTGATTAAGAAAACGAAGAAGCGATTCAATAACACGCGGACCCTACAAACCAAGATGAACCTAACAAACATGTCTCAAGAAGTCAAACTGAGACCACCTCACAGAATCACCGTCGAGGAGCTGGGCCCTGTTCCCGGTGATGGTTACCCCCGCGAACACAATGGTATAACCCCCCATGTATACCGACCCCCAACTGGTAAGTGGGAGCAGTGAATGTCTGACAGGTGTATCCACCTGTTGAGCTAAAGAAGAGTCATCCTGTGAAATTGATAGAAATCTGCTGGCTGACGTGATGGCTCTTCTAGGCCTCTGTACTTTTTTTGGCAAAGAAAAATCCTATTTGATTTGTGCCAAAGCAGATCCTTTCATTCCTTTGAAGGATTTGTCTTAAAATTTGCTGTCCATCGTTTCTACTCTTCTTACCACACAGCTAACCGTCATGAACTAGTACCGCTAAGTTGGCTGGGAAAGCTGGCGTCTGTGCTAAGTCTACTCTGCTCCCTGCAAAATCTAGCAAGAGTTGGGCTCATAATCAATGCTGGACCTATGATTATTGACGTAAGTAAACAAATCTGCTTTTATTTTGTTGTACTTTGTTAAATATTGTGATAAATACTAAATTTCTTTCAATGTTCACATTTTTTGTTTGACAGTACCCTTTATCTGTACACCCCTGCCACCCCAAGACACCCCCTGCCACCCCGATACACCCCCTCCCCCCCCCCAGTACCTCATTGTCTGATGTTTTTATTTCCAGGAGGACATTCATTTCACCCTGGCCTCCGTCAGCCTGTTCCTCTGTGCCTTCCTCCTTGGCATCAGCCAGTGTTACCTTCTCTTTTACCCCTCATCATGGAGAACTTTTAAGAATCTGTTTGTGATGTTGCTGTTGTCTTTCATCGAGGGATACCTCTATCTAAGCGGCTATCGGCACGGCCTGACGTCACTCTTTAATATTGCGGTGTCTGTCCTAATAGCCATCAGGATTCGGAGACGAACGGTGCGTGGGAAACTGCCAGATTACAACGTCTGAGCAGTACAACTAAAGTCCTATCCTATCTTGAAGGAAGCCCCCTCCCCCACAAACACATCAGCTGACTTTAATCGCAACGGATAACACAATAAAACTACGCAAAATAAATTTTCGCAGATTTTTCTAAAAACTGGATCACTAAATTTAATGAATTGTTCACTGGTAAATTTTATGATGTGCATTTTTAAACCAACGAGATGATTGTAAGGGAATATCGTCTTTCCAAAACCATTCCTGTGTATACCTTAATGATCTAATAATTTCTTTTGTAGGTATAATAAAAATGGTGCTAGGTGTAGGAGTAAATACCATCCGTAGTAGGAGCCATTATTATTTCATGTACTCTTAATTTAAGTATTAGTATTTTAACTCGACCTATTTTAACCAACAGATTGTACAATAAATTCAAACTGCTGATTTAATTAATATTTCTCGAGCTTTAATTCTTGAAATGGAAATAGTACTTTAAAGGGGCACCACTATTTTGGAAACTGGGCTTCAGGTGTACATAGTTTTGCGAAACTGGCAGGGTAGGTATCGTACCCAGAATTATAATTTAGCGCTCGAATCGGTGCATAATGACGGAATGAGGGCGCCCTCATCAATGTCCACTCTTCGAGTTATATGGCGCCCTCGCACGATTAATAATCGCTCACTAAAAATTACGAATATGCCTTGAAGCCAGACTATAAGCTCGCAGCGCACACGTGCGACTAGTACGAGTCTACTTCGACAACGAAAACAATAAACTGCACTGTTTGCCAAGTGTACAAGTTCTGCTGGTAGTTGAGTGTTTGTTTTTAATCTAAATATAACTTTCCTGATATGGAATTATGCCGGTAGTACTGGCAGTGCTGGTACAGACATCGTCTATGTTGTGTAGATATACTGTCGGTACAAAGCTTCTGAGGAATTGTCCCTACTTACTTTGCTCTTCCCGATTATCAAATCGAATCGTTCTCAACCCCCAATATTTCTGTCAACATTTCAGCAGTTGCACGACTAGGCCTACTTCTCAAACGAGCTCCAGCACTGGCAAAAATAGTGCATCTAGTTCCAGAATTGGTAGTCTTAGGAATACACAAGTAACACAACTAAGGTAAGTGGGTAGTTCGACCATGTAAATAAACCCCAGTGTGCCTCTAGGTTTACTATAAAAACTTCATCTGGCTCCATGGTTTGTTTTTGCATTCTCAGAGGGATGGCTAGCCTGAGTGACCTTGATGAGACGCAGGTCAAGTTACTTGCAGAGGAGTGCATTGTGGTGGACAGAGACGACAAGATCATAGGCTCGGCATCCAAGAAGAACTGCCATCTCAACGAGAATATTGCTAAAGGTCAGTCAGCAAGGCAACCACTCCCAACCAAACAGCATTACAGCATGTATGCAGAAGATTACATTGTACTTACGGTTACTTACTACTTGCTACTGTAAGTAGAACTGTAGTTCATGTGTACGTAATTCTAAATTTAGAAATGTGCAGTAAATTGCGATAAGTCAATGCATCATTTGCTAAAATACAGGATTGCTTGCAAACAGCACAAATATACCTTGTCTATAACTACACGAACACACCAACCCTAACGTCGTCCAACCCTAGTCATATTGCGTATGAGTAGTCCTAGCCGGATTCCTTGCTGGTGTTTGCAAGTGGCTCTGTAGAGTATAGTTGTGATGAAATTATGGATATTTCAGGCAGTTTGTCTTCCCACAATTGTATCAGGCCATATTATTGTCAAACTGGACCCTTTCTCAGGTGAAATTTAGAGGCCATGGATCAGGAGGAATTAGAAACCGTTTTGCAATTTGAAAATGGACAAGTAGCAGTGAAAATATTACAATTTTAGTGTATTAAAGTATAACTTAAGGTTATTTTTTGTGATATTAAAGGACACTAAACAAATCTATTAGATTAGTTTTAAATAGATTTTAGTTAGATAAAAACCTCTTAAAAAATTGATTTGGATCCTTGGAAGTTGAAAAGTTCTAAAATATGGCCTGACCGTGGCACAACTGTGTTCCTTAACTGTTAAGTTACATTTTTTCTCCAATTTCTTCTTCTTCTAGGTTTGCTACACCGAGCGTTTAGCGTGTTTCTCTTCAATAGCCAGGGTCAACTCTTGCTGCAGCAAAGATCAGACGCTAAAATCACCTTTCCAGGTATGAAATCTCTTAGTGACCAGATCGTAGAAAAGTTGAGTTTTAGGAAGATCTGTGTTATGGAAATCTTGTTTACTCAACAGAACCTTTCCTCTTAAAAAAAACCTCACTACAGATTTAGGACATTAATATATCTGCATAGTAGGAAGGAAGTAGTGGGTTTAAGCCTCCCCACCGAGTTATCTTCAGATTTGTTCCGGTACTAAGGGGCCCATGTTTTGTGAAAATTGTCACATATTGTCAAATATAAATCAGTGTACCTATTTATTCTGTCAATGTATTTGCCCATTAGGAATGAAAATGATCAAATTTGTTAGTAAACATTTTTGGGGCTGGTTTTATTTTTAGCAGGCTTGCTTGCCATTCACTACCGAACCTTTCCTTGGTTGGCAAGCGTGAGGTAGGCTGGATAGATGCCCATATGCTACACCTCTAAATAGAGATATATGCAAGTCCAGGTTTAGTCTTTGATGTAGTTACCACTGAGATAACGGGTCAACGTTTGCAGTCTGGTTTAGTGAACCAAACGTGTAATCTTTCTGGACTGATCTTAATATAGTTTTATAGTAAATAAATTATTGACCGATCAAAGTCCTATGTTACAAATATGGGTGTATCCATAAATTAGGGTACCAATTTGTGACGGTGTCCCTGTCACGTTGGGAAATGTATCTATTATTATCTCATTATTTTGACTCTTAATAATATTGTTTGATTTTA
>JAVCKS010041201.1:0-11087 GCA_032273685.1 Pteraster tesselatus
CATCGTTTTCGTTTTTGGGCTCGCAGCGCTTCGGAAAGACTGATTTTGTCGGTATTTTTACTAGTGTTAGAAAACGGGTAATGAAGTAATAATTTATTTCGAATCAGAAAAACTTGTTTTATATAATACATATTCATGTTTCTCTTTGCGTGATCGATAAGAGCCGCGCTTTCAGTTTTGAATGCAATTCGTCGCCATGTATTTTACTTGCTTCCATAATATTTTGCAATCTGTTACCGTCGCTCAGGCTCACCTAAAGTATTTCCTTATCCGAACAACTGTAGCAAAACTTGAACAGACACTTGTCATCCATAGTTTGTAAGTTCGTTATTCAACATCGCAGATTAAAGCAGATCGAAAATTAAAGCAGATCGAAGCACTATTACTATATATACTATGTTTGCTACATGTACGTGTGATTGTTAGTGAAGCACCATCACCACATTAAAACCGTATTGCAATCAGTCTTATATCTAAAGAGTACAACCAATAAATTCACATATTAAGAGATGACACAAGTAACATTATACGGACGACTTCCATGAATGATAAAGCATAATGTATTTTAACTTTGATTTCTGAAATTACTTCTCAACGAGCCAAATTGTACGTACAATGACCTTGAACAAGATTTTTCTTTAACTCTAATTGACCTGATAACCTCAAAAACGGATTCCTCGTTGCCAAGTTAGTAGAAAAAGTGGTATTACACGTGATTCTACGCCCACTCGTTGTAAAGTTAATTTTAAGTGAGCACCGTCGGCCATCTTGGCCGCCATCTTGGATTTCTCAAAATGCCCAAGGATATCTGCTTGATATCCACCTGGTATACGTTACAGGGGCCCCCAGGCTGTAGAACCCAGCAAGAAAACAACTATACCGTTCCATGCAGGGTATACCTCAATGGCTGCCTGACTAATAGTGAAGCCCGAATGGGTAAGCTTGACCTACCTCAATGGTCACACCCTCGACCAACCAGAAGACTATAAAAACTTGCTGATTAACATAAATTGAGTAGCCAGATTGTTCCATTATAGTCGGTTAAAAGGTTTAGGTGTAATACCGGGGATTATTTTGTCAATCTATTAACTGATTGGATAATTAAAAACCTAAATAATTATACAGAATGAGCGTCCACATGCAGCGCCGTATGTTTAATACGTATTGTTTATATTTATATTACGGACAATGCGATCGATGCTGCGAACCCCCTCCCCCGAAGGAAAAACACAACGTCCAATGAAGTTTGGGGTTAGGAATACGGTTACGATTAAGGGTTACTAAACTAATTGTTAATGAAGCGACCCATACTTGCGTTGAAATTGAACTTTTGCGATTTTAATAATAGCATACGAGCCGTACATGTTAATCTGGTAAATACAGGAAGCAATTAGATAATTAACTAGAATCAATGCTAGAAAATTACCATGATAATACTTTAAAGACCGCCGCACACTGGGGCATGTTTATCTCTAATAACTTGTGTGCTGGATTCAAAACGTCAGGGATGGCGACACACGATTCTTGAATTTACCTCGACGTACAGTACTAGTACATGGCAACGTGTGTTACCAACTGCAAAATAATTGTCTATGGTGCCCTGAAGAGACATCACATGTCACAATTAATATTCGCAATTGTTTGCGATGTCGCAAATGTTATCAAAAATATCTTCGCAAATATTTGCGATGTCGCAAATTCCACAATTCCACCTTTCCTCATCATTCCCCAGTCAGATCCCTATCTTTCCCCATACATCCGACTATCGGTAGTGTGTGAATGACTCAATGAAATGAAGACTATAGAAATAAACCACTCCCCAGAAAATTTACTAGTGCAAATATGTGATAAAATATGCGATAAAGTTTGTGATAAAATATTTGCAAGATATTTGCGATAAAATTTGCGACATCGCAAATTGTTTTGAAGATATTTGTGATAAAATTTGTGACATCGCAGAAATATGCGAAGATATTTGTGATATGTTATGTCCCTTCAGGGCCACCATATGTTTCCAACTGGTGACGTGCTGCGAACACGGTAATGTGTTACGGTATGTCAAGCTACAATCCGGCCAAAATGCTTGGGCCACCCATGGTCCAATTGACAATAAACGTTCCCTCCCCGTTCCCCCGTGACAATAAACATTCCCTCCCCCGTTCCCCCGCTCCCAGTATATCTGGGTCCATTCAACTCCATACATATAAACTAAGCGAACTTTCAGAAAATCCCGACCAAAAATGATTTGGCCACACCCATGGTCCACTTTACAATAAACGTTCCCCCCCCCCCGTCCCCCCCGTTCCCCCGTGACAATAAACATTCCCTCCCCGTTCCCCCGCTCAATGTTGTTAGGAGTGCAGACCGCGACGCACCGTATGGAGACGACTTGTCGCGGAGAATTAAAGTGTGCGGTGACCTTAAATGTTTTTTTATGGGCAATATGTAAGGGATCTCCACCCTTCCCAAACTTACAGGCACAATATCACCGAGCGAAGACATCAAATATGTAACGCCAACGTTTAGAGCACCGAAGAAAAGGACTGAAATAAACACAGGAATTACTTGGCATTGAACAGTACACTTGTCGTGCACGGTTGAAGCTACATGCACTCATTATTACAATAAAGACCATTGCCGCAAGATGTTTTTTCAGTGTGTTTTTCATCTAGTTTTAAGCTTGTGTACAGTTAGCAACGTAGATTCATGAAACTTGGCACACTTAGCAGGCCTGGAATATCGAATTTTGAATTGTTAAAAAGGCCTTCTATTAGTCGGTATAGAAACCTTGAAAATGTCACAACAATAGACGCAATATAAACACCTAAGGGGGCACCAAGACCACCAAGGCAATGGCCTCCGTTTAAATCCAGACCTGCTTCAGTGCTATTCCTTCTCCCCTTGGTAAAGTTTGCTACAATCACAGCCACGGAAAACCACCACTGAGATTTCATTGAATAACGAGTCTAATATAAAAACGAGGAAGAATTCATTGTAACGGTGAATATTGTTAGTGGGTACAATGTTCATTTTGTTTATCATGTTTCAGCTATATCTTTTGAACCCCTTGACATACTTTATCTTTTATATAGCTATAATTATTTGTGTAGGCATAATAACACAGCCGATGGCCTCGGTCAACTGTCGATCAGTTTGTTTATTACAACGTTTTATTTCAAACTTATGAATAAAACAACTTACCTAAGAATTTAGAAATCAGCATCAACCTTGAATCAGGCATATTCTTCCAAATCTTCTTAACAGTGTGCTCACATGATATTGTCACAATGGAGTTCATAATAGACGATACCGTACTATAACGAAAACATTTATGAATGGTAAGAAATTACTCCTTATCCCGAAATAGGGAATTAGCGACGCGATCGTGATTTAAAGTTTGACTGTGCGTAAATAGCGTTTTGCAACTTATGGCGTACGAATTGTGTTTTTCCAGCAATTACTGCATAGTTTCAAGAATTATTGCTACATCGTTTCAAGAATGAGCAGCGAAAAGTTTCCCATATCTTTTATTAATTTTTTTTAAGATATTCGGACGGAAAACATCTCATCTGATTGTTTCAAGGATTGCCGTTCTTTTACCTGAGACACGCACTGCAGAGACCAGAAACAGCAAGTCCGGGAACGCCGGGGAGGTGGTGGAAAGCTTGCAGGATAAAATATGGCAGCAACTCAGAAGAGGAAACAAAAAAACAACATTGTTAATAGCCTGTCTGTATCGCCGCTCATGCAGCTTGATGTGGTTTGTCGAACAAGCGAATGATTACCAGTAACATTTATGAATCCTTACGGTTAAAACAAGCCAGAATCAAGACAAATGGTAAAAATGGTTAATAGTTTCTAAAATAGTTTCTAAGCACCGCGACAACGTGCCGCGCAGCGCGGCACCGCGTCGTGAGCGCGTCCGGCACGGCGCAGTACATCAAATCACAACGCACTCCAACTAAACACAACGCATACCGGTAACTCTACAATATTAACACAACATACCACCGATGGCGGATCCAGAGTGGGGGGGGGGTACACTCTAAAAACAGATTGGTTAAAAGAGGTACCAATCTAGTTGGTTGACCCCATAATTATTGGTTGTTCTTACTAAGGTCTTGGTTACTTCCTAACCAATGCGTCGGTTGTCCTTCAACCAATCATTTTGATTGGGCGCACAACCAACAAACCGACCAACATATTGGTCATCATAACCAATGTAATTGGTTGTCCTTTAACCAATCATATTGGTTAAGCACAAAACCAACAAAACAACTAATATATTGGTCATTTATTGGTTTTGTCTTCCAACCAATCTTATTGGTTGAACCCACTATAAAAACAATAACGGGCATTAAAACACAGTTTTGAAACATGCACATAACAAATTGACTGTATGACATATCAATTTACTAACTATATAGACACCAATTATTTCTGCTTTTGGAAAAAAATGTAGGCCTACCAACGTGCCCATCGATCGGGTTAAAAAAGACATACTCCACCACCATGAGTTGATAGTATACATGGCACATAAATGTAAGTCAGTTATAAAACTAAAAAATAAACGCAAGGGTTCTACGTAGAACCCTAAAGGGTTCTCCCACAGCTATAAGCTGAGGACGCGGGTTCTACCTAGAACCTTTTTTTCTAAGAGTGTGAGCATAATATGGGCCGACCATTACTGATTGGTTAAATTAACCAATATATTATTGGTGATATAACTTTTATGGATTGGTCACATAACAACCAAAGAAATTGGTTGCCTGGTAACCAATATGGTTTTGCTTGGTGTTACAACCAATATGGATTGGTCAAGTATAACGACCAATGCATATTGGTTGTGGATATACCAATGCGATATTGGTTGGTGTTACAACCAATATGGATTGGTCAAGTATAACAACCAATGTATATTGGCTGTAGATAACCAAAGCAGTATTTGTTGGTGTTATAACCATTATGAATTTCTTATAACACCAACCAATATCAGTTTGGTTAATTTAACCAATATATCTGTTGGACACATATCTACCAACCAGATTGGTCAAAAAGAACTAATATATTGGTTATTTTTGACCAATCTGCTTTTAGAGTGTAGGGGAGGAGAGGGGGGTAGAGGAGGGGGTGGGGTTGGAGGTGTAACCCTCCCGTCAAGCTGTTTTTAACAATAAAATTTTGAACAATTTGCCAGGGAACTAGACACTGGGGTTGTTGTCAAAAAGTTTGTGCAGGAACACCCAGGGCGCTTTTTCTGTGACCCTATTTTGAACATTAATCTATATAATCTATAAAGAACAGTAATCTATAAATTATTAACAATTAGATCATACATTAATTGTTGATCATAAAAAATATTATCATTATTGCTCTTAAAGCAGATTTGAATAAATTTCTGGGTGCAGGGGGAAAGTGCTACTTATATTGTTTCAGCAAGTACCTATTAACATTTTTGTTTTCTTACAATAACAGACACTCCCATTGTAAAATCAAATAGGCCTCTCCATTGCTCAAAATTCATCTTGGGCATTCTAAAAACCGTCAGCTTCTGGCGGCCCCGAGAGACCCGCTCAACCCCCTCCCCCCGTCACCAAAAGGTAGATCCGCCACAAAATGTCAGGTCATGCAGGTGTACTTTGGCCGAAAACCCGCCCCCGAGGTGGATGTCCGTATCTCCGACCAGAGGCTTGCCGTTGTTGACAAAGTTAAACTACTTGGTGTGATCATTGAACAAAATCTCAAATGGGAGGGCCAAGTTGATTCAATGTATAGTAAGGCCAACAAAAAGTTGTTTATGTTGAGGAAGTTGAAAGGGGTTGGTTTGGGCACTGAAGAGCTTCTTACAGTATACAAAGGCTATGTTCGTCCAGTGCTTGAATACGCAGCCCCTGTTTGGAATGCTGGCCTTACTCAGAGGCAGGTGAGCCACCTCGAGAAGATCCAGAAGCGTGTCTGTCACTGTATCCTCTCTAAGGATTATACATCATACCCTGATGCCTTGGCTACTCTTCAATTGAACTCGCTCCAGACCCGAAGAGACCTAATCTGCCGCCAATTTGCAAAGAGGGCCAGCACCTCTGTGAGATTTTCGGGGTGGTTCCCTGTTTCTGAGTACAACTCAACAATGCGACTGCGCCACAGACCCAAATTTGCCCCTTTCAAAAGACGAACAGGTTTCGTAATAGCCCCTTGCCGTACCTCACAATTTGTTGAATACTTAAAAACTTTTTGTCTTAATGGGTTTCTCTGGCATTTCATATTGTTTTCTCCTTTTATTCTAATGTTTTGGAACAATTGTAAATTATGTCGCAATTCAGCGGCTTGCTGCTATGACATTTTTAATAAATATACCATAAACCATAAACCATAACACACTCCGTAACTAAACACAACACACTCTGCAACGGGATGGAACACAACTAACCACAGATGAACGCCAACTCTATACGACCCAACACGTGTATGTACCTCATCGTTAAAGTTGATAAATCCGGCTGTGGACGGATCGCAGTCCACAAATATGGCATAGATGCAGAGACCAGCTAGGCCACAGAGCATGACTAACGCTAATGCACCGGTAGAGAAGAGCCCCATCGCCCTGTGTGGTTTGTTACATCATCTTACAAGTTAAGATACAACCCTGTCTAATAGCAATTACCATCTTGTGGGACATAATGATTACTCGTCATGACTTACTCCACAAATAGTGCTTGTCGATTAGGTTTATCCATAGTTAGTAGAGTAGACTGGTTAGGAAACCCGGCGAACTTCAAAGGGGCCAAACAATAGGGCCCTTCTGAGGTTGAACAGACCCACCACGTGACCCTCAACGTGCACAGTCAAAACAAGATGGCGGTCGGGATGGCGGACGGTATGGTCGAACTTTTCGATTTCGGAGAAGATTTTGAGGCAATTTTAGATGTTTTAAAGGGCGATGAAGTATTCGAAGAAGAGTTTGGAGCAACAGTTAGCAATATAGGTATTATATATCTCTGAAATGGTTATTGTTTTGCTTTAGCGAACGCAATTCGAGCGAATAACCAACTTTTAGTTACAATAGAAGTGACAGGCAATAAACTAGCATGGCATTTCACAAACAACGAAATTCAAGCTAAAACTAGAGCAAATCGCAGTCGAATCTTAGTCAGACATTCTCTAAATATAAATATAAATAACAGGTTTCTCGTCCGGACATTTTGCAAAAGTCGGTTATTTTTTATAATTATTTTTTTCCAAGATGGCTGTGCTAACATAAATTACCCCTATGACTATTTTAAAGAACAATTACTACATGTATTTAGGAAATCTGATTCTAATATCTTGACACCATCAATAAATATACAAAGTAAATCTTTGTTTCCCGAAACTTTACCAAAACCGCACCCAAAATATGTGAATTTCCCAGTACATGTAGCCCTTGTGTATTATACAAATGATAACAGCAGTATATGGCTAAATATTATTGCCAAAGATTCCCTAATACATATTCACAGCCTTTGTATATATCATTACACTCATACCAAAAATGCCCATCATTTTATTCCTTAAAAAACAAAAATACAAATTCTTCATCAATATTGTTCACACATAAACATGCTACCAATGACTTAGGCACTTTTGTTATGAGGGTAACGATATGTAAATAAATAATGATCTTTTTGCAACACGTTTTCATTCCTTGTGCTGCTGCTAAAGGATTTTCATCAATACCGTGCAGTTTCGATATGAAGTTGTTAAAATAGTTTCAACGCTTGAGGCCTACATAAAATAAACTATATAAAATATTTTGTAAAATAAAATCTAGAAAGATTGTGTGTACTTTGTAGAATGTAAACAATGGCAAAACAATTGAAAGCAGGCATTAATTTTGAGGCAACATGGTGGAATAAGATTGTGTATGAACAAGTATGTTTAATTCCATACGTTAATTTGTTGAACAATTATGAGTATACATGTAACAGCAATTTTAGAACAGAAACAAAAGGAAATAATGATTTGGGCTTCAGCATCGACAAATCGGTATGATACAGGCCAGGATAATGAATTAGTAAAGCAAACAATACTACAGGCATTGTTGTGATTTTGTGTGACTCATCCTTAAGTTTAAACCGAGTAGGCAAGCCAAGACTTTTCTTCATCAAAACTGTTTGATCTAAATAGTCATCTGTGAAATGTGCCGAACAAACTAGAGATGCAGGCGTCAGTTTGAAATCGGATGGCCGTGTGTTGTTGACAAAACGAACCCATGCTCGCCGAGTTGCTGCATGATTTTTCGAAAACGACAACCAACATATCTCCGGATTGTTCACCTTATTCCGTGTGCACCCGCCAACAACACACGATAATGGCATGTTGCACTGTCGGTGTCAGCATGTAATGAATATTGATACCAACAATCTTACAGAATAAATTTATGAAGTCAGAACAAAATCTGATCGAGTCCGATCGAGTACATGTACACCAACTTCAGCAAGGACCAATCACAGCCGTTACTGAATTCGACCAATCACAGCCGTTACTGAACTAACCAATCACTATGTGTTGGTCATTTCCAGAATCCTCCAACAGCCTATAAAAAGGACCACAGATCAGCAGTCTCTTCAGTCTCCTGATGATGACTAGAGTATACTAGTCGAAACGTCGAGAACAATAAATTATTATTACATGGTGTACCTGCATAGCCATCTATATATACATGTAGTAGTACTGCTACTTTACGTGCTGGATGCCATCGTGGATTTTGTGTGTGCACGTTCAGCGCCAAAAACAATAACAAAGAGTTCGCTCTTTGAAGTTCGCCGGGTCTCCTAACCAGTCTACTCTACTAACTATGGTTTAACCCATACAAATCATTCTTAAATAAAAATACATCGCTTTAAAAATATCGATCAGGACAGATCTTCCAGTTACGAACAATTCGTAATAATCGGCTACGACTTTCGCGTCACACGCCCCTCCAATACTAACATATGAGCTGTCCTTTCGTCCTTGCAAGTATTATATCGTTGTACTTGGTACTGTAGGACACACTGTGCCGGCATCCAAGCAAACGCGCCGCCAATTACGGTTGACCACACATCAAGATACTGAGTGGGATCGAACCTCAACCTGTACACAAAAAGTAGCAATTACAAACGAAGGTTGATAATAGGACTTTCCTCAACTGAACCCCCAAAAATTTATTGTAATAAAATACTGCGAATACATCACATTACGGCTAATATCGTTAATTGAAAAAATAATATATTCCCGAGCAAAAGCCTTACTATAATAATAAGTCACTCTCAAAATAAACTTTCCATTGACAAGTATTAACATCGTAAATTGTATTACCATCGTCACCTTTTGCGGCTCTTGCATAATTAGAGGATTGGTGACGTGGGGATAGTCACACTACAGATTTAGAGGTATTACACTGCTTATTTTTGACAAATGTACAATCTGCCGATACTCACTTTTTGAAATCTAATCTCCCTCCTTCTTTACTGATTTCCCAGACCACACCGATACCAGGAGATATGCACCCGATAATTACAGCACAAACAACAGGCGAGAAGATTAGAAACATTTGGAAGCAGTCAGCCCACAAGACAGCCTTTATACCGCCCTGAAAACAGCACAATGGGGATAGATAACTACATTGTTCCATTGTCATTCGTCAATAAACTTAATCACTTATGTCTATGGAAGCGCTCTTGGTGCTTTGTTCACACCACCGATTCGCTATCGGCTTACCACTTTCAGTCACGACATTTGTTGGGCCTACAAAACTTATCTGAATAAATGACCGTCCCGTCAAAAACAATTAGAGTGGTAAGATGGCGGAACAATGGCTTCAGCTGACGGGACGGGCTTTGAATAGAAGACGCGCTATCTATTTCGACAGACCCGCAACACATTTCGACCTCCCCGATAATGGAATAGTCCACCTTAAATATGCTAATGAGTGGCACGACCCGTTTTTAGCCAAATGCAGCGTTCGTATAGGTCAACAGGGTTAACTCACTATACTGTGCCTCTGAAGGACTGGTGAAATATATTTTATCTACAGCCACCCTGTTACTAAAACAATCCTGAGAGTACGACAAAAGTGGTAGACATTCTGGCAAAAAAGGATAATTTGCTATGCTCACATTTATTTGTCAGAACTCACCATAGCCAAAACATTACTACTATCGTGATATAAAAGGTGGTGAGGGTTTGAACAAAGTGGTTAATTAATCTCGAACTGTCTGTATAGGCCATCCGAAGGTTACAAATCGCATCGGGCTTATGCGGACTCAACCCGCATTTCGGCTCAAAATCCCTTCATAATTATGTAGATACAATTTTTTGAATAATTATCGCGATGGCGCACCGTGTTTTCCGCCGAATGGAGAACGTGTACTCACCACAGCAGTGTAGAATGTACAGATACCCGTCAGCATGAGCAGACTGGTAGAGAAGCTCATGTTGGAAACTACATACAAAGATACAGCAATAGATTATATACATTATAGGTACTATTAAATTACTGGGTGCTGGGCACTCAGTAATTTAATTCCACTGAGAGGCTTCCCCAAGGTAAATAATACAAGCAGAAGATTAGACATCTTATGCATGGAGAGTTACACACGGATTTATACATAATTAGCCTGGCAACGCTGGAAACAGAAGTAATTTTTTGTTCTACCTGTAGTAAGAACGAGACAGGCAGCGAATGTGGCCACTCCAGCGTGGAGAATCTAAAACGGTACAGATTACAGTCCAAATTATAGTCACAATCACAGACAATTGCAAGACAAAACTACAGGCTACTTGTACAAAATTGCATAGCGTTAATAATAAGCAAAAAATACAGATACGACCCGCGCATGCCCTTTAACGCTGATGTAACCATCAGCAACCTGAGATAAATACGACCCGAAAATGCATGCATGTCTACGGGTGAACTGATACTAAAAAAAAAACTATTCCGGCATTCCACACAGGATTTGCACGAAAAAGAATCTAAGGGAGATATATTATTTTATATACTCAACAAAAATATAAACGCACGAACAAATTTCTTTGGTTATTTTTATTTCCAGAGATATAATGCATAT
>JAVCKS010041223.1:0-11085 GCA_032273685.1 Pteraster tesselatus
GCTGTGAAGTGAATTCTGGGTACCAGGATTTGTTTAGAAAAGGGACGTGGTTGCGGGGTATTCTGCAATTAGTCCAACGGTACAAACATTTGTTTTCTTTCCTTCCCAGAAGGCATTGCAAACATTGTGTTAATCCACCCAGGCAATATTTGCAAAATGATCTATGGCACACAAACTACTGTACAAACTAGTTAGAGTATTTTACACCACGAGCAGACAACTTGAGGCAACTTGATGTTTTAAAACTTTGAACACTTCCAAACCTAGGTTTATTTATTTATTTATAATAAATGTTCTTACTCTCATTTATATCTTTGGCCAGTTTCACTTTCCAAGATGGCGAAGCCTTTCTGATAACACAACGTTTACCGAAGGAGAAATTAAACTCCGTGAAATCCTACGGTCAAAGTTCCCAACGGCAACAGCGATTGAAGTCCAAGATGTCTCAGGTACCACTCTACCTCTACTTTTCCTTAGACCTAATTATTAAATTCTAAAAATTGGTACTGAAGGATGGTATTGGTTGGTATCTTGTACCTTGGGCCTTGGTTTGGGACTGTTGGACAGACTGGTCCCAACCACAAGCTAATAAAACATGTTTTTTATTCAATAGGTGGATGTGGGGCTATGTATCAGGTGAATGTAGAATCGGAAGTATTTGTTGGCAAACGAACTCTACAGCAACATCGGATGGTGACGCAGGTATGTTCCACTCAGTAACTTTTATTTAGATTCTACACAGACGGCCTGTGCCCAATTTCATGCATTTAGTGGTTTACACTTCGTCCTGTATCATTTGATCAACTGTTGATCAAATCGTCCACTTTATTACTTTTTATTCATTTACACTCTGCCTGCGGTGTAGCGCGAGGCACAGTACCCGGTATGTGTCTGTCTGTCTGTCTGTCTGTCTGTCTGTGTGTGTGTGTGTGTGTGAGTTTGTTTATACCGGCAATCATGGCATGGAACAAAAGAATTGAAAGCAAACAATGGGTCCACGATTGACAGAAGGTCCACGATTGTAAATCGTGTACAAAAGCAACGGGAGCTCAGGAAATTTATTAGAGTAGAAACAAAAGAGGAATACCGGGAAAACAATGGGACGTCCACGATTGCTGGCGTTTACACACTTGTCTTTGTGTGTGTGGGGATGTGTGTGTCTGTGTGTGTGTCTGTGTGTTACCACTATAACTTAAAAACGGCAAAACGGATTTCCACCAACTTTTCAGGGAACGATGAGTACATGAACTGCTCCAGACAATTTACTTTTGGTGCAATTTAGTTAAGGAGTATCGCCATGGTAACGGTTCATCCAATGGGTATTTTTGCCATGTATAATGGCCTATGATAAACGAAACTATTTAAGGTACTTGAATGATATTTACACAACATACTAACCAACTAGGAATTAAACTTGACTGAATAATTGACCTTCAAAGGTCAAAGTCATAGCATGAAAATGAACATTTGGCATATGTTATAGTTAGCATTAATGTATTATTATCATATTGTAGAGTGTCTTAACACATGCAGGCAGAGTTTACACACCGCAGCAGCTACATGTAGTTGATTTCATTGTGATTGTTTTAATTCTGCTACCATGAAAAGTAGGATAACATTGTCATCTATGCAAACACCAATTTATTTACTGGTACATGTATTTAACACAAAAAACACCTGAAGACTATGATAGTATTTAGTATTAAAACAAAACCCTAGGCCCTTTAACAGTACAAAACTAAAATAGTGTTTGAAACAATGATACAGTACAGTTAATGAAATATAAAATATTAAAATGTGGGAAAAAACTGTTTGCACTATCCCAGAAAAGGACTTAAAATATTGCTTCTCCAAGAGAGTGGAACAGTTTGCCTATTTCCATTAGAAATCCCCCTAAATGTTCAGTCCTTCAAGCTTTGTCTGAAAACTCCTTTTTAATTCATTCAGTTATTAAACAACAAATTATCCTGTTAATGGATTTGTTTGTGCCATCATTTGAAAGCAAATCGCTTGGGCGAACTTACCAAATTATTAAGTACACATTTCTCAAGTTGAAATAGGTATGTACATTTAATATAAAAGAGAAACTTCATTGTGGTGTAAAAAGCCACTGTTGTCTGCTCAGTAACTTGAGCACCTACTGTACAAAACTACTGCCCCTGCCAGACATTATGCAAGTCATTATGTTTGGTTTTTCTAAGGGGATTTCCCCCCACGTTTTCCCTTCTCTAAATCACTAATTCCTAGACAATCAGTGTTTGCTTTCAGGTCATGTTCCTTATAGATTTCACCAAGGTCAGATAGATGCCAATTTAGATTTCTCGCTCGTAATCACTCAAAAAGTAGAGTACCTGGACAGAAATGTTTGTTGAAAGTATTTAGACTGGCAATTCCAATTCAGAGACACATTCAATGGGTACCTTCATGAACGCTGGATTCAATTATATATAACGAACTTGGGAAAAATAACGAACTTGGGAAAAACTAGAAAATTAGTTCAGGTCAGGAAGATGGATACCGGTATGCTTGTGCAAAACTTAGCTCTTAGATCAAAATGATGTAGAACCTGAATTTTCAGCAAGTTTTTTCTTGATGAATGATGTATTGGTAACAACCTTCAGGTTTCTCACGAATGAAACATAACTGGCCAGTATATTGGCCGATCAACAATAGCCCGTCCCTTAAGGCTTAATTACCGCATACAAATGACGCTGTCATGCACAAACTAGGGTATACAGCATAACAAACGTGGCTAAGAAGTGGTGGCCATTTTTCTCTGGGAGCCAATGCAATTTCAGATGAAAAATAGTCATATCAAATCACATTGTGTGCCGTGTGAAGGCATCATCTTATCCATTACCAGTGCTAAATGGCCTCTATGATGACTCATGTGAACTGCAGACGGGACAACTCTTTCACTCCACCAAATTCGTTAGGAACCCTCTGGCTGCCTGTGAATGGCGGTAATAACATAAATGCCAGACAGGATGGCAACAGGAAATGATTACCTTGTTTATTTTCAATTGCCTAGGCCCTAGCTGATGAAGTGAAAGAGATGCATGGTTTAAGGATTGCAACGTCCATCCCATCACAGAGTCAGACCGACAGCAGGTGATGGAGTGATTCTTCCATTCAGGACTCAGTGACCTCACTCTGTGTACTTCTTGAACCCACCCTCACAAAATTATCTGTACATAAAAAAAAAAACAATTATAATTATTAAATATTAATTTTTAAAATCACTTTTTGGTTTTCCCAGGCACTCGTTTCTAAAGTCCTAGCCTAAACATATAATAATTAAAAATAATTTAAAATTTTGATTGTGTAACTTGAAGCATTGGTAGAGGCATGTCTTTTACTGCAATGTGCACAGGGTACAATTATGGGAAATGAACAGTCAATGACAAGCCATTTTGATTGTCTGCAAATACAATCCTCCAAAAAAATTTCCACAGATATCAGTTTTCACCAAAGTAAAATGTATATCCTGTTGATGAATATTATCCCCACTATTAGTGTCAGTTTGTTTTGAGGATGTGTGCGATGATCTGTAACTGAGAAATAATGTTCCAGAGTGATTGGTGTCTCACTAACAAAAGTTGCAAAAAAGCCAAGGTGGTCAAGTTACGTTATATCAACATGAACACAATTTCACGGTTTGATGATTTGCCACAAATCAACACTCTTGCTATCAATACCAAAAGTGTGTGGAAAAGTGAACAACCAGTGCATAACATAGGTCCCCAAATTTATATTAGGAATTTTTATTGAGGAGTATAGTTCATTTTTAAAACGGGGATTTTCTGACCTGTTTTTTTTTTACAGTTCGGATAAGATGAACTTTGGTTTTGTCGGATTGTTGCATATTTTGATATTTTACTTTGGAAATCTCTTGAACTGCTGTCAAGCATACCTTTTGTTTGCTTGGAAGAGTGGTTTATGCACCACCTGTCATGAAAGAGGTCAAGCTTGACAGACAATGCCATGGGAAGATTGTTCCTGTACAGACTGAGAGACCTAGTGTTTCAGTCACTTAGGTGTGATGTTGGCAGAATATCAAATAGCATCAGATATTCAGGGAAGTGGGTGATTGTTAGGGTTCGGGGAGCATAGCTACCACATGGAAGGTTATCTATTTATCTAAGAACTGAGAATATCCAATTATTCGATATAACAATAATTATAGCACCTACCCCATTTTAGTTATCAACTAAAGCCATGACAGAGAATGATGGAGAAAATGGGTAGTTTTACTGAGATAAGGGGTAACATGCTTGTTCACATGGATAAAACTGACAACTTGGTTTATAGTTTATCAAATAACAGCTACTGATGACACTGTACATTATAACGATTAATAAAGTGAGATGATGGCTAATTCCACCAAGATGGAGAGACTGCCTTCTAATAGTCGGCTCAGTTAAAACCTGATTTGTGGCAATTCTCCCATAAACTCAGACCAACCCCCAGGACAGGAAGGTTGACTAAGCTGTCTCATTTAACTGAATTATGTTTTAAGGTGAACTTGGGTTAAGATTCTGCTTCAACTAGGAACACATCCACTGCACAGTACTAGTAGACTGTATAACACAAGCTATACGTTATTATTATATTACCACAACGAAAGGGGATATTGCCCAATTAAAGGTGCAACTCAGTACAGCGCATACACTTCCCAAAAAATATTGGTAGAAGTTGCTCTCTTAAAAGCTACAATAAAACACTAATATTTGAGCTCTCTATGACAATTTTGTTCTGAACTGATTATGTCTTTCTTATGTTTTTTACCTTATTTGTGACCTTTGAACCTTGATCTCCAACCACCTCTTACTGTTGTCGTATTTAACTTTCCCAAAGCAAAATTTCATCAAAATTGAACCAGAATTTGTTTTTTAGCAGTGATCCTGCTTACAACCCACTGGGCATAAATTTACCCGATATTACCCGGGTTGTAACGAGTAATAACAGAAGTTATTACCGGGTAATGTCATACCCATGGGTATCAACGGGGAAATAGTAGACCAATATTTCCCCCGTTACAACCGAATATTACCCCATTTACTTTACCCGATATTACCACGGAAAATGTAACCGATATGAGTCCGGCCGCGATTGCCATGTTATCTAATCCTTATCCTAAAATAGGAAATATTAAGGAATTCATAACACTGTCATTATCACACAGTAATCATCACGGTAATAATTGGTAATATTTAGACTTTGTCAAATTTTGGGGTGATATTACCGGTAATACTGGTAATCGGTAACAAATTGCCCAGATATAAATGGGGTAATATCGGGTGGCAATAACATGGCAATCGCGGCCGGACTCATATCGGTTACATTTTCCCTGGTAATATCGGGTAAAATAAATGGGGTAATATTCGGTTGTAACGGGGGAAATATTGGTCTACTATTTCCCCTTTGTTACCCATGGGTATTGATATTACCTGGTAATAACTCCCGTTATTACTCGTTACAACCCGGGTAATATCGGGTAAAATCCCCAGTGGGGTATAAACAGATACATAAACGGAAGTGAAAAAAGTCCTAAACTATTGAGGTGACAAAGGGCAACTGCTTGATATGAGGGGGAGGGGGATGTTAGTCTGACATTAGGGCCAATGAGGTGTGATTACTTGTTTACAAATTTTTCACAAATCGATGAGGGAAAATGTTCAATTAAAATACCATAACCAAAATTGTTTTCAATCGTACAAAATTATTAGCAATTGTTTTCTTTCAAAGTCGCTTTAAATCTATCAAGATTACAGACGTAACAATACAATCTGCAAACCACGCCGCGCCCAACCTGGTGGGAAGAGGAATACTCTAATATTTCTATTTTGATACTTCCTATGTGTACTGTTTGCTAATTGAGCAATAACCACATTAATAGGATATGTCAAAATCGACTTCCGTTATAAAGTTTCGCAATAAGTCACTGTGTATAATATGGAATTACAGCCGCGCACTCAATGAAGATTGGATATGCGAGTCGGCGAACAAACCGATTGCCTGGAAAAATAGCGTGCTGTATTTAGTGTATAGGCACAAATATTATTCAAAATGAATGAAAACGTTTTAAATCCACGAAGTGCTTTGACCATAAATATAGTTTGAAATGATGTTGGGGTACCAACATTACTTTGTGTACGCACGCAAAATTGTTTTGATCTGCAATTATCCGGAATTTCCTTTCGCTACCAAATAATTGTTTTCAGAATAAGGCTAGCGAGAGCCGGCTTAAATTACACATTGTATTCTTTTCATAATAATAAAGTGGCTAGCGCTATAACATTAATATTTTGGCATTGACTCGTGGAACGTGGGCACTAAGTAACGACTGGTTAATAAGTCTACTGCGGTTGTTTAATCGAGCACGGCGTATACAGCGCGCGACCGTGAAACTCAGGGGAACCCCCTTTTCTCCTCCCGCAATACCAAGAAAACACACGCTATTATCACAACTTTTTGTGGGTTTTTAATAATAGGATTTAACGGACTTGTTGGCGTGTATTATGAAATAAAAAAGCATACAAATGCCACGGGGATTTTCCCACAGTAGAACCGGATTCTTTAACCATGGAAAAGAGGAAAAAAATGTGGTAAAATAAAAGTGTGCACGAGCCAATCATAGTAGAGTTAATAATCAAACTTCGATAGAATATGTGTTTATAATTTCAACTGACATCTGTGAGGAAACAAGTACATTTTTTTGACATTTATTTTTCATCATGGATCCTAACTTGGCAGTCGATTTATTTTGGATATCCTTAACGATTAACGTGAGCGTGTTGTTACTGTTTGCTGCGCGGAAAGCCACCGGCTGGTTGACGAGTCGATTCGCTACTGAAGAATTCAGCGGCTCATGGAAGAGAAAACTTTTTGTTCTTCAGGATGAGAAACCTTTCATTTTACCAAGATTGTAAGTTGTAGATTGTTACATTTTTTATTATTTAGATGTGTGATAGTTGAACTGCAACTGGCTTGGTTGTGTGAAAAGAACCGATTGGTGTGTGGGCGTTTTCTTATATACCAGTTTATTATTATTCGTTTGCTTCCAAGCGGGTAAATTGGCACATGTTTTTAACCGGCTGGGTTTTAACCTACGGTCTGATACAGACCGAAAACCCAATTCACAAATCAGGCCCGGGTTTCAACCCCCGGGTCATCCAAAGGTCAAGGCTGAGGCCATCTGACTCCCCAACATATATCTGTATTCTATTCCTAATTGTATCGGAAAGGTAAATCCACGAGTTCCTTCCAGAACCACACTTAATTTATAAGGGTTACCATAATGATTCAAAATACCTAAAATAAATAATGAATTCAGTGTTTGGGTTGTATCAAAAACAAAGATTTATAAATGAAAACGTATACAAACCACTTGAAATATACAAAATAAGAATTTAATTAAGGTATGGTTAGGTTTGGGATTATAAGGGTTAATGAGTGAGTCTTTGTTCCATTTATCGATTGGCTGTTCATGATTTAACTCATTGTTCATTATAAGGTTTGTTTTCATGAATCATGCTCGTTTAAATGATGAATAATTATTTAATTATTCAATATAATTGCTCGCCTTAGGTCAATCTTTGATTGATTGAGTATTTGTTCATTGTTGGTTGACTGTATAGCTTGCCATAACTGAATTAGGGTCTGTTGCTGTCAAACCCTAAGTGAGCCAAGAAGCCATTTTGATATAGAATGGGTGAATTTTCTTTTGTGTCATAGGCACAAAAATGAATAACAGTGGCCAACCTACCAAATCACAATTCAACGTTTAGAATAAAGTTATTTCTCAAAGGGAAATCGATTGGAAATCGGACAGTACATTTTTTTAATGTTTGAAAGGGTACTATTTTCACATACATTGGGGCGATAACTGCTACTACAGATGATTAGAATTAGGTTAATTACTTAGAAGTTTAGAATGATATATCTTGGAAAATCAACATGACTTGCTCACGAAGGTACGGTCGCTTGAGGCGGAATTGTTTCGCTGACAGTTGCCTCGACTCGAAACCGATTACATTTAGCGATTGGGGTACTTTATTGATCAGGATAGGGCGCGTCAAGGAAGTTAACCACGCAATTGGAAAAGAACATTTTTGTAAGATACTTGTTTTGTTTTATATTTCGCTTCCCCTTATTCTAATATGAACATTATCTGTTAGCTAAGTCACTAGTATAGTTTTAGAGAAGAAAATATGTATACAAATATATTTTATTTGTGTGATTTCTTTTGAATACAATAAAAGACGTTATTCCACGTACATGACCGTTTTGACGAAACCCGGATTACGGGTATTACTTTTTCTTGTAGATATCCGACACATTATTGATTACCAATAATGTGACATAAGGAGACAAGTAATATTTATGAGTACTTGTCTAATTAGTTGCATACCAGTGACTTGACACGTACTTATTTCGAGGCAAAGAAATTTTCGAATTTACGATTTTTCTTTTGTATAACTAGTTTGCTGATAATTATTCAAGCGGTGGTCCTTTCTGTGGCTGGAGTGTCACTACTTGTGCAGGGAGATGCTATTCAAACACCATTTTACAATCTCAGCGATGGCGGCCGGGTTTGTTTCGCCATCAACATCGGCTGCTACATGTATCTTATCGTTCAAGACGCAATCCTGCAGCGTTACCTGGTCGACTACTACGTCACCTTCATGCACCACATGGTAACGTGCTTCGTCTACCTGGTCTTCCTACAGTACAGAGAGAATGCCCTTGGTGGCACCATGGGACTACTTTTCGCGGGGGCGACGCCCTTCTACGAAGCGGCCAATCTACTGAACGATCTGCACGTGGAACCGAGGAGTGCTGGCTACGCGGCGTGCTACATCCTGAGCGGATGCTCGGGGCTGGTGTTCAGGCTAGGCTTACCCATGGCATTCGTGATCTACTCATTCGTAGTCTCCTCTCCATTCGTTATGGACATCCTCGTACTCGCCTGCTTCTTTCTAAGCATCGTCTTCTTCGGGATGATTAACACATGGTTCGTCTTCTCCTCCTGGAATTCACTCCAGTACCACTTCCGCAGTAGGGCCGCCTGGACCTACATGAAACCGTTACAAACTGGCAAACCGCACGGGCTACAAGTCGAATTGGCACGGCGCAAGGTGAACGGTAGACGCACCCTACCGCAGAGTTTTACCACTAAGCGAAACGACCTCAGCTATCTACCACCCTGCTCCAATACGAACCTGGCATCCGCAATCAATTATCAAGCAATTAACATCACCAAAGATTACCACAAGATTAACATCTCTTCGTTTTTGAAAACATTTGATACGGAGCTGAATTCAGTTGTGACCGTAGATGACGAATCCTTAGGAGTGCAACACAGTCAGGTTCCCCCAAGCCAAGACGCCAGCCAATATGACCATGCTGCAAACCATATCACTTCTAGACGAGACTCGACGCTAGAACCAATAGAAGAGACGCGACAGCCGGCGGTGAAACCACCAGATATGATATAATCATTTGGCGCTATAAGGACGTGATTCCGTGACGTATACATGTACATGTAGTAACAATAATTGTTTATCACCGCACAATTTCCAAAAGTAACCGCTGGCAATATATAGTAGTTGTGTTACTGAAATTAACAATTCAATAATCTGCCGGGGTTTATTGAGAAACGTGCTTGCCAAACAGCACCCGATTCGATAGTGGCATATTATAATAATTGCACCAACAGGACTACTTGTACGTATTATGTACGTGCCTGTAGGCCTACATGGACATGTAGAGTGTTATAAGCCTATGAGGGTTCTTCTGCTTCGAACTTTAGAGCTGGCATTGGAAGTAATTTCCCTAGCTCATTCGTTCCAATTAAGGCAGTTTGCTTTAAGCTGTCACGACCTAGCTGGAGCCAATTTCATAGCGCTGCTTAATGGTGAGCAAATGTTCGTGCTTACTGTAGCACATAATTTTGCTTAAGCGTAAGCGTATTTCACAAGTTAGCAAACAAAGCGGCGCTCGTGCGCGTCGTTCACGATGGATTTGCATTGTTGTTACGTCACGCAAATAATCACCGGTTAGCAAGCCTTTTTCTATGCTTACGGTTAGCAGCGCCATGAAATGGAAATCGTGCAGCAAACACGAAATCGGCTGCTTTATAGCAGCGCTATGAAACTGGGCCCTGAAAGTAAGTTGTGTTCGCCTCAGTCATACTTGCTTGACAAATACTCACTTCCTACACGTTATAGTAATTTGACATCATTAAACAAATTCTCGGTTTAGGCCTAAAATTTCACCAACATTTGGTTATTGGAGTATAAAATACAGGGCTTTCTCTCTGTATTATGTGGTTAATATAGTTATTAACGGAAAGTATAGCACGCGCCCTATGGATTTAGCATCATATAAAACATGTCGATGTATTATACTCAGTGAAACTGAATGAGCAAAACTCTGTAGCTTGTTAATGTCATAACCAAGGTAATAAAATCTTATTCGAGAAAATAAGCAATTAAATATACAATCTTTGTTTAATTAATCTAAAGAAAACAAAATGATTTGATAAATTAATAGGTCTATAATATAAAGCCCTACTGTTGAACAAACCACGGACTAAAACTGTTTTGTTAATGCAAAAATAGTTAACGCGTGATTGGTTGCGAGGCGGTCGTAAAGATATGTACCACTTTACGGATGTGCTATGAAGTAATTATAATGGGCCCGCTAAATATAGCGTTATTAGCGTATCATATGTACCACGCTCCACAGGTATAGTTTCGTCAAGGGGTTTTGAGTTCCATAAATAAAAACCCAAGGCCGTGCATGATTATCCGAATGAAACCCTTCGTATACATGTATTTCACCGCATCCCAATAATAAAAGCTCACAAACCGTTCAAGGCAGACCGGCGGAATTACCACGTTGTCCTCGAACGTTCATAAAACGATTTTTAACAAGGAAGTGACTGTATGCATGATTACTACATATACAGTGCGCACGCGCGACGATGTATCCTTAGCAACAGCCCACCAATATTCAAGGTACATGTTTTTCGAATAATGACGTCTTGCGTGTCAACGTATAGCTACTTATTAGCGCAGC
>JAVCKS010041234.1:0-11085 GCA_032273685.1 Pteraster tesselatus
TCAAATTAAATAAGCTATCGATTCCACTATAACAATTCGCCCAAATCCGTGTTCAATGTATACGGAAAAAATACCATATGTATCTACTATCTATACTCTATAGTGTTATAAACAACAATTTTTCCCTTTCTTTTTCTTTTTCTTTTTCTTTTCAGGAAAGCTCATTTTTGTAAACGTTCATGTTGCCATGATCCTTTTGGCTTCAAATGCAGACTTTTTCCTCATGGCCTCTGTTGTGAACCTTTTTAGATCAAACACTAAAACTTAGTCTATTACCAGAACGCACAGGTGCAACAGGTTCCTTGTCAAAAACGTCTTTATTTAGTGGTTAACACTGCTTACATTGATTGAGCTCTCCAAAATGTACTATACTGCCTTGCTTATATCTCCAAGATAATATTATGGTCAACTTTCACAAGCATTGAGGAGTATACTTGACGACACACTTGATTTGTCAATTTGCCCCAGAACCATTGGTCTGGAACCAATATTTGATAGTGTAGTACATGTACCTCACACTTGCACATCATTATTGAGTCTACTTGAATTTTTTTTTTATTGGGACATAAACAATACACTATTTCTAAAAGAATTAACTTATAAAATTGACATTGTCAAAGAGTAAAAATTTAGAATGTTTGATAAAGTATGCAGAAAATAGGCGAAAAAATTATCAGATCTGCCCAAAAAGCAGATCTGAAACTAGTGCAAAGTCTGCTGGCTGACAATGTCGAATGTTGGTCTGCAAGTGAATTGTTAGAGTACACGCGGCCAAGGTCTGGCGATAGAGCCGTCCATTTAGCGGCCAGGCATTGCCACGTCGAGGTGCTGAAATATTTACAAGGTGAAGGAGTGGATCTAGAGGCAGCTAATTTAGACGGGAAGAGGGCACTGCACGAAGCAGTTCTTTCGGGAGATGCGAGATGCGTTGATTTCTTGCTGTCGGAGCATGTTTTAGTCGACCCACTCAAGAGGGCAGATTGGTGAGTCAGTCCTTCGAAACCGCGGTATGTTTTATTTGGCAATACCCTAGGGCCATTCAAAAAATAAAACATGTTTAGCGTCTTGCCTTTTTGAAAAATAGGAAGGAGAAAGCCACTTGAACTCAAAAAATGACATATCGGGTTTGTATCCATGGGCAAGATGCAACAGAAAATGAGGCCAAAATGGTATGGACTTCGAAAAAGATAAAATATTTGTTACTTTGTTTTTTTTTTCATAAAAAAAACCCAAAAACAAACAGACGGCCTCAAAAAAGAAAGCGGGCGGGGACGCTAAACCTAAATTTATTTCAAATGGCCTAAAGGAATATTCCATGCATTCTCACACGTAGAACCAAGTCTGTGTAAGTACTATTTTTGTTGCCAAGACCATCCTCACTGAGACCAAGACTAAGGCTATAAATACGCTGGAGCAGAAATAAATTCACTTACCATACAGCACAAATAATATTTTAGGTCACAAGTATTACAACAAACTTGTTTTGCGAACATTTTTTATGATTGGTCTGGTACCACTGTAATTGATATTATAAAGTGAAGTCCAGGTACAACATAAGGGACAGGATGTTTTTCAAAGGCATTAAGTATGCTGTTGAAATTTTGGTCTCATGCCATAGACCAAGGCCCATCTGATGCGGTCGTGAGACCAATCCACCAATCTTGATGAGACACTGGCATGTGTGTCTTTCTGTGTTTTTAACTTAAATAAAGAATAAAAAGCGGTAGTTTCTGAATAGAACCGCTTGTTTTATCCAAGTCCTTGAAGTATTTTCAGTCTGTAGAGTGATGTAAAAAATGAGAAAATGTTCATCTCTGGCGAAATACATTTCCTTCCTGATTCAGGACTCCCCTACATCTGGCTTGCACGAAAGCCGACCGTGATGTTATCCAGAAACTTATTGAACATGGGGCCAACCCAAACTTGAAAAACAAAGATGGATGGAATGCCTTTCATATAGCATCAAGGTCAGTTGTAAGTCAAACTAGACTGTTAGTATATACCGGTAGTCGGTATATAGTCCTACGGGACGGTGTCTTTTTTACACTTAGTGATCCTGTGACTTTGGCCTTTGATGCCAAAAGTATCGCCTGCCCAGGGTATGTCAAGACCAACTTACCTACCAATTTCCGTGAACCTAGGCCTTTTTTTGGAGTCATAGTGCGAACAAACAGATAGGGGCCTACACACAGCATGACTTCGTAAAGTACTTGGTTCTCTGTTCACATTAGACTTAATTTGCCCAAATTTAAAGTGTTATGAAGCAATTGTGCATGTCAGAGGCTCCCAAACTTGTCAGGCCCTCATCCCCAAACTAACCAGCGACTCTTATTGGTTGGGGCATATAACATCAAATGCAAGGAGTGGGTGATGTCTTGGTGATTAGGACAGTGGGATGCGAGTCGCTAGACACTAGTTATGTTCGTCAGTTGTGTAGCTATATTTACATTTACTCAAATTTTGTGGTAGTTTTACAAATAACTGATCCCGGGTGTGCCTCTGAATATGTTCGTTTCTAATATTTTTTTTCCTGAAGGTTTAATCTGTTTATATAACACATATTTATTTCGTGATTTATTTCATGACCAGAGAAGGACATGTGAAGATTTTGAATTATCTTCTGGACTGCTTTCCCAATCTGTGGGATACAACCAGCAATAATGGCCGCACCCCTCTGCACACATCAGGTATGTATGGCATGATGTCATCACTTAATAGCCTTATCACTCACTAGCCTCATCACTGTACTATATCACTACACCAGCAGATAGGATAATCAGTGGGAAATTGTGCAAGGTAGCCTATAAATGCACTCAAATTTTTTTCATGGTCATAATTTTTTCCCATTTCAAATACCGGTTACCGCTGGTAATAAAACATGTTTTCTTGTGTTTTTGTGTTACCTGTTAATATCCTACTTTGGTAGGGTATGCTAAAAATACACACTTATCTAAAATCTGAGTTCACATATCACTGGAAAGGTCATGAACTCTGCCGCACAGCAACAATTACGTATTCCTACTTAGCAATTTTTTCCACAAAATTGATTTTTGTGTGTAATGTTCAAGTTCTTTCATATGAAATTTTAATCCGGTTTTAATACCTAGATAAAAAAGTACTTTTATATGTAGAACCCAACAAAAACGAAATTCTCATAATTGTCACCAACTTGGTTAGCTATAGCATACACACAAACATCCCATAGGGGTGCTGAAAGAGTTCAAAGGGCACTATCATCAGAAAATTATCCATAATTTTATGAGCAATTCTCTCTGTAATATACCAAGATAAACCACACTAATACCACACTAATCCAATATAAATTCCAATCTTTTGCTGATATAACTTCAAGAAATATTGAGTGATTGCAGTTTTTGCACTTTGTAGACAGGCAAGCTTAGCATTTGAGACTCATTATGAACACACGAGGGCTTCCTATAATAACCTGATGCTGTAGTGCCCCTTTAGAGTCTCAGAGAAGAAATTAGTAAAAGATTTGTAAATAGTGCACCACAAGGGTTTGCATCATGAGACTACAGAAGTTTCAAAAGATATCTAGGCTAGGTCCGCTGAGAGTTGGGGGGAACCCACCACGGGGTCGGGTAGGACTGAAAACCCAATTCAAATGTTGGCACCATCAATCAAGGGGGTGAAGTCATCACATAATGTGCGGAAGGCAATTAGTTAAAGCACATGTGCACTAGCTCTGTTACCCGATGAATGATATGTGTTATATTATAGTTTACATTATTTACTGTGAGTAACTCAAATTGTTTGCCTTCTTCGAGAGATTAGTGGCGTCCCGCATCGTATAGGCAGTAGAAGTGTCATGGGTTAGACTGGTGGGAGTAAAGCCTGCCCCCGGTAGAAACAGGGAAAACCCAAAAGGTCAAGGGTCATGTTAGCACCTCTGGGATGTTAACCCTTCCACTACCATTGGCGACTATAGTCGACAGGAATGTATACCATGTATACCAGTCGATATTATATAACTCTATTATGAATGGGATACAATGTGTAATTTTAGCCGGTTCTCGCTAGCCTTATTCTGAAAACAATTTGGTAGCGAAAGGGTTAAGTGGGTGTTATTATATAGATGTTTATTTAAGCAGTTATTCTATTCCATACACCGGTAGCATTGCATGGTAGGCAGGAGGCTGTGCAGTTGCTGTTACAGAGAGGCGGCTTCGCGGTAAACCAGACAGACAGCTGTGGCTCCACGCCTCTTATGGACTCACTGCGAGGTGGATACATCAATATCGCTCAGATCCTTGTCGATCAGCATCGGGTAATAGTAGTGGATGTTGGATGTTTAAATATTGCCTTGTCGCAGTCGCCGTAAATTATTTCTGGTAGCTAGGCAAGCGTTGCATATTTATGTCACCTGTTCTGCAATACGTAAAAATCCTTATTTTGCAAAAAATTCTCTGGTTATGTAAACCTGCAGGCCAAGCGAGTTAATAATCTGGGATCGAAAGATATAAAATTGTTACTGAACGCAGTTTCTCCCCCCACGTCATTCACTGTGCCTCCTTACTTTGCGCCCCCTCACTTTCACTATTTATGCCACTTGATAGTATAATTTATTTGCTCTAGTGTCAACACTGACTGAAAATATACCGTATGGGGTATGAACGAAAAACACCAATGAAGTTAACATTGGTTTTTTTTTTATACTAGTACATGTATACTAATCCCCCAGTGAAATATTTCCTTCTAAAATGCTGAGAACAATCGACCCTTCAACGTGCATCAGCTGCTTCTGATTGCAACCATCATGATCAGTTCATATACCACAACGTGAACACGGACAGAGGGTTAAACACTGTACCTATTTGATTTGTGTTTTGCAATCGTCAATGCAAAGGCCGATGTACTGAAGTATGATGTTTTAGGCAGGTCAGCATTCCATTTGGCTGCGCAGTCTGGCTGTATCGCCTCTGTCAAGTTCCTCGTCAGTCAGCTGAATGTGAGTGTCAACCTGCCTACGTTGAGTGGGGGACACACGGCTTTACACCTAGCAGCTAAGGTAAATCCAGGCATTGTACGGCCGAGGTTGGAGTCGCACCCTCCCCCCCACACTCGTGTTACAAAAAGGGCTTGGTAAGTTAATTTGAAAATAAAACCGATTTTCTTTGTCCCCACCGTGACCCCTGAGGATTTGGTGATGTTTGAATAGATCAATAATTGCGTGTGCGTGCAATGTTTGTATGCTTCAACCCCCTCTGGGGATAGTGGGGATGGCGAGCCTCTAGAGCAACGGTATTTTAGGGGTCGGGGCTGAACAGTTTGGGAACCTGTGCTGTACGGTAAATGAAGAACGTCATTGTAGCCCTGCCACATTGCCATTTGTATACCACTCTTCTATTTGGTGTCTGAATTGTAGGAATGTCACGCTGACATGATTGAAGTGCTACACTCCTTGGGTATAAATGTGAATACAGGGGACAGTAGAGGCAGAACAGGTGCGTAGATAACCACGGCCATTTAAAGTTTGGTGGGAAGTTTTTCACCAAAATTTGTCACACACTCCTTTACATATATTTCTGTAATTTCTCTCTGAACGAGATTAGCCCCCAAAAACTTGCGAGGTTTACAATTCACCCCAAAAAAACATCACCGCACTTAATTTCCGTTTCTCTTGAAGGACTAAGAATTTAGTAAGCTTATGAAGTCAGAACCATGATTCGACGTGTTTATGAGATTCACTGCTGCAAAGTGAAGAGAAATTAGCTATTTCTAAGCTTCTTAACGGTTTATTGGTCACAATGCATAATCACCCCATATTAGGAAAACACAAAATCACAGTGTTATGAATTTCAAATTTGCACTTTGAATCTGAATGAGGTTGGGATATCTAGCCCTGATAACAGTTTATTCACAATAACAATGGGTTGCATTCAGCCCAAGGCTCTAAACTAAAAGAGATATCCCAAACTTTCTTGATATTTTTGGGTTCCCCCCCCCCCCTCCACTTTTAGCACTTCACGTAGCAGCTGGTATCCAGCACAAACCCTGCATTAAGACCCTACTTAGACTCGGTGCCACCAACAGTCCAGACGATAGCGGACAGTCTCCAAGCCAACTCGTCAAAAAACAAGACGTCTTACTATTATTTGAAGATACAATCACATGACTTTCAGTCAAATTAGAGATCTTCAACAGATTTATTTATTTTGTTTAGTTTACTATCAAAAACTTACACTGCCAAATTGTTTTAAGAATAAGGCTAGTGAGAACCAGCTATTTGCGTGCAATACAAGCAACACTGACTGGTAGTCGTGTCTATTATTTTCGTCGCCTTTTGGCACCAATAGTATTGAAAGCTGGGTTAAATGCTCTAGGTCTTTCAGTACTGGTTAATTAGCGTTACAGTTTTTGAGCAGAAGCCTTTGTCCAAACATAGGATAGTCATGAAAAAACCAACCCAGCAAATATGAAAAATGTTTCGAATAGATAAAGCTACTCAACCACTGATCAGTGAAAGTGCAGTGTCTATGTTATTATTTGGCAGGTACTGTATGTTTATCATAATGTGCATTTGGGTACAGAAGTACAGTCAGTGGTACCTAAACAATCACAAATTAATTGTCAAAACTCTGATAAACATCTACAAACATTGATTATGCGTGGTGGTGTAGGATAACCAGAAGGGTGTCGGGCAATGTCCTTTTAAGTTAGTGTATAAACTGCACTTAATTGTATTGTGAAATGTGAAATCTGTAATATTTTTATCTGAGTTCAAAAATTTACCTGTTGAACCTATACTTTACCTTATTCCCTCCAAAACATTTTTTTTCATCACAGGACTGGTTTTCCCATGATGCGACACATAACTTACAAATAGACTCTTTTTAAAGCACACATTCTGGACACATTTGTATTAATAAAATCATGCTGAATTTCCTATTGTTATGTAATGGCAGTACTAGTCTACACCCCCCCCCCCCAGTAATACTATGCCCCAATTCAGATCAGACCCACCCTGTGATATACCAGACTCCCCCTTCCAGGACACTTGTTTAATAACTGGACACCAGCCAATCAAACCCCTACTTATATAGCTGATAATTACCCCCAAACCTCCAATACAAAAGACTCCCTGTCTAGGCTTCCTGTCTCCCTCCCAATAACAAAGCCCTTTTTTGATTAGCAAAAAGTATGACCCTTTTCCCAGAACAGATTCCAGGTATTAAGTAGACGACCACGATAATGGACTTGGAATATAATGAGGGGCACCTCTCATTAAAAAAGAGAGAGGACTTCAGACCATCACGAAAAAGCTAACACCGATATTTTAGCTGCTCTACATCTTGTAACTTGTTTGGAGATAATAAATTGTACTCTCTTAAAACACAAGTATTTATGTACTTCTCGATATTGTAAGAACTACAAAGAACACCGAACCCAAACACAACACTATTAGGGTGGTTTATCTTTGGTTAGTGGAGGCACGGCCTTAAGTTAAGTGGACGCATCAAGCACCGCCAGAAATATCAATAATCAACAGACCTGACATTAACATAGTGCAGGAGTGGGGAATGTAATTCCAATGCCTGCCGGAAAAGACAGGTTTCATGAAAAGCTGTTCTCTCCGGGACTTACTGGCATCTGGAAGGATATAGCAGCCATGTGCTTGGCATTAACTGTGGCATTACCTTTAATCAAATTTCTTAGTTTTGAGACAATGAGCAATTATATAGGGTACTTTAGGGCGCTCTTTCCATTTAGCAGCAATATACTGTTGGGTTATTGAACTTTCATAGCATTTTTCTAAAAATGCCATTTCTTAAAAAGGTTTTGCTAAAACAGGGCCATGCTCTTTAATATTTCATGATTCAAATGGCAGCAAAATCTATGTCATGTACTTGTTTTTATGTTGTCGGGGGGGGGGGGGGGGGTGGTGGGGACGACATGCTTTACCCTTCGTGATTTTGTCCGCAAGATTCTGCCTTGGATACCACGCTAAAAATGTTTGTGGCGTATAATTACTTGCGAAACATTTCACTACCCCATCGCTATTGTGGAAGTGATTTTGAATTTTGATAGAGATAAAACAAATGCAATTGCCTGGTACTATTAGCGATAGTAGCAGAAGCTAGAGTGCCACGTTTTAGAAAACTGATAAAATTATTATGGTCAGTACATATTTATTACTGTAGGATGAGGAGGGGGGAAGCCATATTTAACCTCGACTTCCCAGATGCTTTCTGCTCGGAACATGCTGTAGAGCCTTTTTCCAATCACCACTAATTTTCAGTTCACTCAGTATTTGCATCATCTGATCCAACGTCAAGTTCTTAGTGCTCTTATGCCATCTCAAGTGTTCATCAAGAGGCAGTCTTGCATGGGATATTCCCATCCCTTCCGACCTGGAGAGTGAGATGTTACTTCTGATTCTCCGATCGACAAATCCTCCGATGATGTAAATTTTCCGTCGATCATACTCTGTAAGAACGTTTGGTGAGTTGGCCGACAGGTAGACAAGAGATTCCGCAGGGAATAGATCCAAGGGATCCTTGTCGGTGAGGTTTATCAGCAAGTTGTCATAGTGGTCCTTATGAAATCGTCTCATTTCCGTTCCGGCTGGCGTTGTCGGGGAAAAGTTTGCCAAGTGAATTTGAAAAGGATCCTTCAGTGTTTTGTTGATTTTCATGACAATGTTTAGCTGCAGTATGGTGTTGATAAGTTCGCCTCGGCTCATGAGAGAATCGTAGGACATATCAAATATGATCGGAGCGCCGAACAGCAGACCTCTGACAAGATTCCACTGATGGGCAATTATCTCCGCATCAGTCTGCCCTCGACGAACAATTGTGTTGGTCGCAACCATGTCGGATGCCTTGAATGTTTTCCACCGGCTAGTAGCGGTCTGGTCAGCTTTTGCAGCCTTGTCATCGCTCCCCGCCTTCATCCATTCTTTCTTGACGAGGAAACTCAGATATCTTGATCGGCTGCGCTTGGTTTGAAGATTTAGGAGGTGGACAAAATCCAGACAATTGATAGTCTTTGGGATTTGTCTATCGTGCACTCTTCGCTGTTGAATAACATCTGCCAGTTTCTCCACTTTCTCCACGGTTTCTCTCGATAAGGATTCGCAGCTGTCTTGCAACTTTGACAGAACATCCATGAGACAATGCTGGTAGCTAAGTGCCTGCCAACCTAACACATCATCATTAGTCCACGTTGGAGATTTCTCAAAAATATTCATTGCAAAAAGCTCCGCAGGTTCAAGTCGTGCAGATGCACGTATAACTTGAGTAGTGCTACTGAAATTTGCGGAAATACCCGCAGTGAAGGATGGCGTATAGCACCTATTGCAGGTACTCATGGTGCATGACAGTAAGGTCCAAGGTCGTTTCTCTAACCCTCTTGGCCATGTTCTCCACAGATGAAGTTCTTGATAAATTTCAAAGAGATCTGGAACGGTTTGGAGGATTTCTGAGGATGGTTTAGCACTGTATCGACTCTTACTTAGTATGCGTCCCCTCAACAGGACATGTCTAACAGCTTGTATAAGTCTAGCAAAACCGGAGCTTGCCATCACTGAGCATAATCAGGAACAAATTGTCTTGTAACTGTATTCAGCTGAATATTCTGAAGGAACACAAAATACATGTAATTATTGTAAACATAAATGAGACAACTTGTGCTATATTGTCAAAGTAAATCCTGGTCATCTGATTGGAGGATCATAGATCATGTGACATTCAACAAATTCGTACATGTATATTGCATTGCTACATCAACAGCATTAATTTGTACGTTCATTTGAACCAATTGCTATATTTGCACGGCAATTATCCTGTAGTCTTGGTTCAAGACCTTATTATTTGGTTTACTCATGCATTACAACAGAGAGGGCACTTTCTCCAGATAAATCCACTACACTGCATAGAAACCAATTTCTTTAATATATCTGGTTTCAAATAGAGTGTTTGAACCAAGACTACTATCTCAGTGCAATGCCCTCACGATTGATTGGCTATGTACATTCATACGCTGCACACTGTAGTACAATACATGACGTAATCGACAGCAAAGAGGCAGCAAACACGAAAAAATAAGATAATTAGGTTTGCTGTACGACGATTAGTTTATTTCTGATATTAAATAGTAACTATACTTAGTAGTAGTAGTTCATCATTGAATGACAAGGATCTATTTTATGTTAATTACAACAAATAATGAATGTTGGAATTTGTACTCCGGTGAAAAATTGGGTGTACATGTACTTCTATACAACGCGGCTACATCCTCAAAGTGATTAAACACCTGAACTTTAACCTCAGGATAATACTTGTATACTAATTGTACCATCGCATTCATAATATCATATACTATATAGACATGCCAGTCATAATGTGTCAGGATTCTAAAACTATAATACAATTACAAAGCTCGAATCGAAACATTTGACTTTGTAAAATCATGGCCATGTTTCAAGTCTGGGCTAAACTCCAGAATACCCATCCATTCACCATTTTATTACTAGCCTGGCTGGTACCCTTGTTTTACATGACATCACTGTGATTGTGGAGGCTTGGTACAAGAGGTATTTTTTAGAAAAGAGACGTGGACAGGTATTCTAGAATTGCTCTCAAGTTTACATGGCGTACATGGCTTTGCATGGACAGTCAGTATAGGCCTACAGTATGATATACATGTACCTCCATGGTACATGACTATGTAGGCTATCTGGCAATTATAATTATCTTACTGACATTCACATTGACACAAGACTGATATTCGATTAACGGCACTCAGCAGTAATACTCACCGACAAAATGACTAACTTCACTAAGCCTAAATTTATGGTCCCCTATCTGAGCTATATTCACACACATGATGATGCAGCACGCACTTTGGTGTAATTATTGAACAATTTACTCTCACCGCCTGTGTATAAAACTTGTTAGTGCTAATGTTTTATGTTACAAACTTAAGTCGCTGCATAGCATGCGCCCTCAACCAGTATACCGCCCTCTGTTAACTTTAACATCAACATCATAGAGCAAGTTCGGGCGCGAACTATAGTTAACCATAGTTCGTCTAACGTCGCTCGAACGCAGAATGGTTGGACTA
>JAVCKS010041255.1:0-11083 GCA_032273685.1 Pteraster tesselatus
CCGTACATTGGGTCGATTACCCGTCATAAGTGGCGGATTAAGGTGGTCATGGGCCCCTAGGCTACGTTTTGGGTGTCTCCCCTACCCATGCATGGTCTCTATAGTCCGGTGCAAAAATCGAGGTCGGAGTGGAAGTGGCCTCCTGGGGATGCCTATCGAAATTGGCCTACTAAATTAGCCTAATAATTTCTAATAACATACCATAATTATTAATACCGAATACTAACGAAATAATCAGCTTGATTTGGAAGCTCATTGTAGGCATATACCCAAAACTGTGCCAACACAAAGTTATGAAAACGGGAATGTTAGATCTGATGTTCTAATATAAATCATATAATGAGATAGCCAATGATTGTGCTGCAGAGGACCCCTTATTCAGAATTGAAATCGCAGTGCGAAGATTCGTGCGCAGTAGCCTATAATGGTTTAAAGGGGAAACAAGACTGCGAATGCTCGGCCTATTAAATCTTGGTGGGTCATTTGGACCAAAACAATAAATCAGTCAAGCAATCTATGTCAGCCCTATTATTTTCTCTGAAGCATAGGCTATTTCAAAACAAAATTAAATTGTCTGGCCAATCCGAGGCCCCCAGGCTGCAGCATAAGCCAGCCTGTGCGTTAAGCCGCACATTATCACGTTTTACAATGCGCGTTCTCTGCTCCAACTACAACTTCGCCTCAGGTAGGATCCACCTGGTTCAGTCTCAACTAGGGTCAACCTTCGGTTTCAACACTCCCAAATACAACGTAACTCTCGATAGGCCTTTTGCAAAGCAGAAAGCTGCTCCGTTGACCATGACGGAAACAATCCAGGAGGCCTAGCACACTCTGTGGGCACTTCATCATGTAAACCGGTTGACTCGTGCATTGTCGACAACATCTGCCTTAAGCTAGGTTCACACATTTCCGAATTGCTGCCACGAACGGCCCGATTCATCCCGAATAAACGTTCTTGATGGCATCGGGAGAAGTTAGCCCCGATTCGCTATCTGTAAGAATAACTTAAGAACAAAATACGAATCAAGCCGAATGATTGCGATTTAGTGCAGAATAAAACCGAACTGTGGCTATTTTTTAAGAATGATGACTTCAAGAATTAATGGCTCCAGAATTATCCATAATGACCGATTTATCCAGAATTATGCCGATTTTATTACGAATTTAAGAAAAACAAAGACAAAATAAGCCGAATGTTATGCGAACATTCCCGAACAACCGTGAATCAAGCCGATTTCAATAAGAACAATCTAGAATCATCCATGATCAGGATACAGTCTTGACGCATTCTGTGTATTATTGATGTAGTCGGTGTGGATTCGGCGTGCATTCGGAGTATTCTTGAATTCTTAGATTATACTTAATTATTCTTATCAAAATCTTAGCGTATTCGTAAGTTGTTCTTGTAATATTCGTACAGTTCTTAATACATTCGTACTGATTCGGCATTATTCTGGACTGGTAATACTCAAGAATGACTCTACGAAACTTGTAAGAATGCTGTACGAATATCTAGAATTAGTTACGAAATAAACAAGAATGAACCAAGAATTGAAATTTGTTTCCGAATCACCCCGACAATTTTAAACATGTTCAAAATTGTGGGGGCGCTTTCCGATCTTTCACCGAACTACCATAATCATCCCGAGGAAGCCAGGAACCATTCCCCTATTTACTCAAGAATTGCTATTCGTGGCGGTTCGGCTTAAAAATCGGGAATATGGAACCTAGCTTTAGGGATTGCAGTGGAATGCACTTTGACTCGCATGAGATCCTCAACGTGTGAAGAGTCACTTGAATTTCAAGGATGCCTACTAAGTGCTGCCCACCGATTACTCTTGCCGGTGCGAAACTGCACATCAAAATCGAACGCTGCCACCTGGGAGACCCATCGCATCTCAGTAGAACATAGTTTCGCCGTTTAGAAGTAAGCAAGCGGATTGTTATCGTTAAGAACTGTACAGGTTGACCACTGCCCATTTTAGGGCCAAAAGTTCAAGTTTAAAGGAGCTGTAACCCGGGTACTTAGTCTCAATGTTTCCTAGGCCGCGGGTGGTATATGGTACGGGGTTCTTTCTGCCATGATGGTCTTCTTGAGCCAAGCAAGACCCTAACCCTAGCAAAGATGCAACACTGACCTCTTCGGTTTGGTGAAATCGGGGTAGACTAGAACCGGTGCTCCTGTCAGTGCGCGCTTCAATGTATCAAATACCAACTGCGAGTCCCAGACGAATTTGGGCACTTCAGCTTTTGGGCCATTCTTACTCCGTGAGGGCACCAAAGCGTGCAAGTCAGGCGCAAAGCGCATGTAATGCCCAGCTATAGACCAACAAAATTACTGTATAGGTGCGCATCAGTTTCTGGGTCCGGCCTATCCTTAATCCGCTGCACTTTATCATTATCTATAGCAACAACGCTAGGCGATACCGCATGTCCAAAGTATGTCACTTGTTCACAAAATAACCGTAATTTCGAATCCTTTATGTTTAACTCAAATTGAGCAAGCCTACTGAACACTTCGTATAAGCTATTAATGTGCTCTTGCACCGTGCCAGAAAACACCACCATATTACCCAGACATACGAGCAACTCGCTAAAATTCATATCTCCTAGGAACAATATCCATAATTATATATATGGAAGGTCACAGGAGCACCGGCTAACCCGAAATGCGGTTTTGCAATCCGAGGTAACCTGCAATAATCACGCGCAGTTTTAGATTTGAGCCTCCTATAGTCTCACTGTTCCATCTTTTTTCTGAACCAAGACCACGGGTCTATCATATAGATTATTGCTCCTCTGGATGATTCCCTGATTCCATTCAATAATTTCCTCGCCTCTCTAAGGTGATGTGGTGTAATGCGCCGATATGGTTCATTTATGGGGCTATATACCATCGATCAATTTTGTCACACGATCCAAGGAATTCGGAAACACCGAGTTATGTTTCTGTATCATTCGCACTACGCAATTTTGTTTTACTTACTCAGGTCTGAACCTAGATCCAGGCTTAGCCCAACAGGCAGTTGGTATTCCGTATACGCTGGCCAAATACAGGCACCTTCCCTCAACCATTTCATCTGGTTCCTGACATTCTACAAAAAGCTCAAGAAGGTATATGATTTACTGAAACTGAATTCCTTCCACCGCTTCTCACGTTCTACATTAGACTTGATTACTATTTTTGAAACAGTTGCAAGCTTTGAGTGATGTGGTGATATTTCAAGTAGCCGAGCCCCTATGTTTGCCACTAACACACTGACCGTTCTGCCATAGTTTCCTCATGAACTGCAAACCTTACAGGTAGCACAAAGGGTACATTTTGCCCTGTTCCCCCGCAGTGGCAGGCACTCCTCCAAAATAGTGTAATCCTTATAATCATCAGGTGGAGCTCTGATGTAGCTTAACATGATATACAATATAGGAAGTGTCCTTGTTGCATGTCTAACTGAACCCGAATACAGAGATGCACCAGCATCTCTGTATTCGGGCTCAATTTCAAGATCCTTCAACTAGGGCAGCACATTGCAGCCAAGCACCACTGGACAAGGTCGTAGTTTCGAATCAGCTTCCCAAAATCTGTATAGAACCAGCATGGGCAAAAAACCGTATGGTTATTACTGCACAATGAGTATGGGTATTTCTGCACGCCCAGCCTCAAAGACTCTTAGGTAGGTCTCGATTGCTCTGGACTCTTGCGGGGTTCTTACACCTATCAACATAATTCCATGACTTTCCAGGTTTTCCATGACCCGTACGAACCTTGTGCCTGTGCTGATTTAGCTGAAGTTGCTGCCTCGTTAGCCTTTCGTCGCATACATTCGGCCGTAATAATGTCCTGGCTTCTCGCAATATAAACCCACAACAGGCTATTTATAGTTCTGTGTAGCCAACAGCGGAATGTCTTATGGCCTAAATGCGTCAGGAAAGTGCTCAGCTGTTCCTGCTGCTTTGACAACACACACTGCTGAGACTGGATCCAAACACTGCAGCAGCTCTGCTGTTGAGCTATATTTGCTGCAACTGAACACTCTGCCTTCCTGCTGAAATGTCATTGATACTGATCCCCTGTGTTTTACCTTCGACATCAGGCAACAGGCGTTTACCTAACAGGCTGTTGACCAGTACAGAGTCCTGATATCCAGCGCAATAGACTGGTTCTGCCCCACCTGTGCATCGTATGGATCCCTGCCATTATCTTCATGTAGCGATACTACATCCCATGATATCTTAACCTATTTCACCAACTCCTACTCTACCAGCATCAGATTTGGTCATGCAATCATCAATGTCTTCCACTCACAAGAATTCAATTTCGGGACTACTCCTCAACGCAAAAAGGATCCGTAATAAACAGCATGATCTACAAGCATTCCTGACATGGATGTCACCTAATGACACTGAAATCGTTTCTTCAAGTCTGCCTGGTTATTCTTCATTTCGGCGGGATCGGGACAGTCATAGCGGCGACATTATGACAATTGTCAACGACATGCTACTACCAACACATCTTAACCACTTTGACCCTGTAGATATTTAACTTACCTGGATTTCGTTGACCATTAAACGCTCCAAATGGTTAAAAGGTCTCCTCTACAGGCCGCCCAATTCAGATGTAACATTCTTCAACAAGCTTCAGGATGCATGTGATGCAGTTCAGTCGGAGCTTCATAACCATGAAGGTCTTATTCTACTTGGTGATTTTAATATTAACTGGCTTCATGAGTCCACAGCTTTGGAAAATCTACAGGTAATATGCGACTGCATTGGATTTGAGCAGATGGTGGATGATGTGACTCGCCCTACAACTAATACATCTTCACTACAATAATCTTCTGTTCACTAATCGACCAGAGAAATTCACTGAAGTATAAGTCCTTTGATAATCCAGTGAGTAGCGATCACCATGCTTTGAGCTTCTCATTCAATGCCCCTAAAGCTTCTCCACTACCAACAAGCATCCGTTCATTTCTTCAATATAGGAAAGCTGACTTTGAGCATCTCCAGAAACTTTTACATCTTGCTCCATGGCCAGCCTTCTTAGACGATACAGACCCTGATGCATCGTGGGAAGGTTTCCATGACATCCTAATTGATGCAGCTATTCGAGACAGTATCCCAAAATCAAAACGTCGCCGTAAATCTTCACCATGGATCACAGCAGAGCTGAAACGTCTAATCCAACTAAAACTAAGTCTCTTCACAAAAGCAAAAAGACTGAATTCCACTACCGCATGGCTTAACTACAAGCAGACACGGAACAAAGTCAAGAACCTATACGAATCGTCATATTGGAATTACATTAACCGTCTATTTGCTACAGATGACAACGAAACGGAGCTTTTGGTGCTTCGTTCGAGACCAAAGAAAGTCCAAATGCCCACCTGCCTTCAAGTCTACTGTCAATAACGTCATCCACAAACCAGTAGAAATTGCTCAAGCCTTCAATGAGTTGTTTACATCAATCCATTCTCCAGCCGAAACATGCCCAATATCAGCGCCAACTTGCTCACTTCCCATTCCAAATCTGCCTGCAACTACAATCAACTTGCGATGGTTAACAAAAACGTTGTCTTCATTGTCTCCCCACAAGGCTTCGGGTGTTGACTCCATCTCACCAAGAGTCCTTCAAGTAGCAGCTGCTTCTATTGCTCCACCACTACTCCGTGTAATGAACTATTCTCTCGCCAACGGCTCCCTTCCAATGGATTGGAAACTATCTCAAATCACCCCCATTTTTAAATCTGGTAGCAGAACTGACATCAATAATTATCGACCGGTTGCGTTAACATCTGTGGTCTGCAAAGTTGTAGAAAGAGCCATTGCTGAAAATGTTAGCCACCATGTAAATACACTGTGCCTTGATAATACAAATCAACATGGTTTTACGATTCGGAAATCCTGCGTAACTCACCAATGTTATTTACAACTGGGCTTCTATTCTCGACAAACCACACCCCCTCGTCTAGACATAATTTTCAGCAAAGCGTTTGATTTAATGCCTCACCATATCCTTCTTAATAAATTGGCCAGTAACTACAATAATTATACGAGGAAATTCATGGAACTGGTTAAAATTCTTCATGATTGGTCGACAACCACGGGTCATGTACCGTGGCAGTGTTTCTTCCTGGAAACCAGTTACATCTGGAGTTCTCCAAGGAAGCGTCTATGGCCCGCTGTTATTCAATCTCTTTATTGCTGATATTTCAAACAAGTTAATTACAACAGTTCTACTTTTTGCGGATGACACACTGATTTACCGGCCAATTAAAACCCATAATGACGAACTTCTTCTACAAGCTGATCTCACCCTCTGGGTCAATGGAGTGTCTCAAACAGCATGAAAATAAATAACAATAAGTCCAAAATTATGCACCTGTCACGCTGCAAGCAAGGGATGCCCTTAGTGCGGTTTCTTCATACAAGTATCTTGGCATTACTATCAACAACACTTTTACTTGGAACGACCATGTAAATGCTTGCGTCTCCAAAGCAAACAGAACTCTTGGATTCATTTTGCAAATTGCTGGGGGAACATCTACGCCTGCTCTAGCTTCGTTCCCTATACATGATTCTTGTACGTCCTGTGTTGGAATATGGGTTACCAGCCTAGTTCCCATACACTGCCTTATCATCGAAACTGGAGAGGGTTCAACGCCGAGCAAGTAGAATGATACTAAAACAGCACAGAGGCGCCATGCCATACGAAGAACGGTTAAACAAACTGAACTGGATTAGCCTTGCCAACAGGAGACAGCAACATTATTATTCTTTTCACAATTAAATCTCTTTTTGGACTTATTGACTGCAGCTCCATCACATCCAACACATCAATTAACAGTCGCCATCTAGACACCGTCACATTTCATCACCATTATGCAATTCAAGAACATCGTCCCTCAAGTACACACCAATACATGCATTTCCTAGAATTTGGAGCAGTTTGCCTACTCACGTTAAAGATTGTGTTGTTTTAAAAAATCTAAAATGTTTTTGTCAAACCCTGTCTTCTTATTTTTATGGGGTAAAAATATCTTGGGGTACTTCCTTCTACTGTATAATTAGTGCAGTTGTTTAATCGATTATACAAATAATATATAAACAAACAAAAAAATTAATTATGAAATAAATCAATAAATAAACAATACATGTAACGATTACCGGTAATAAATAAATAAATAAATATTTTGATTTTTGTTTTGATTTTATTTTTATTTTTATTTGATATTTTTAATTGTATATCTTTTGTGTATTTTGTATGTATTTTCCTCTATGTAATGTACTTGGATTTATTATAATTGTATATATTATAATATTTTATAGTAACCTTTTAGTGACTGGATCAACAGGCTCTTGGGCTACAGTGTTTTAGTATACTTGTGTTGATTCTGGCCATCACAAATTGGTCTTGTTTATTTTATTTATTTCAAAACACTATCTTGCCTTCCATCACACCACATTTAAAAAATAAATACAACGCAAATCGTTAACCTTGTTTGCACTTTGGACACCAACTATACTAACACGAGCCTAGTCTTGATTGGCGACGCTGTTTTTTTTAGTGGGCGCCATCATTGACTGTATGGGAGGCTGACTCAAAAGGACTAGGCAAGTGTTCGTGTGATACAGATCTCTTCTCAATTATTGAGCTATCGCACTACGTTACACAAAAATGAGCGTCGCCAATCAAGACTAACACGAGCCGCGCTCGATGGCGCACAATCAATGAGTCCCAGGGCAGCTAGCTCATACATGACATCCCTATTTGCCGACGCGCTCGACGCATCGCAGGCCGGCTAGCTAGGCGCGCGTCGACGCGACGGTCAGCTGAACCTAGTACCAACTAGACTTGATGACAAGTCGTTAGTCAGTGTCTATTTGTCTGCCAGCGCTGCCTATTACACAAACACACATCCTGCCGTTCATGCAACAGTCACAAGTGCGATTATATATTCATGCAACGGTCGTAGGTAGCGCGTGGCAAGAGGTCCGTCAGCTCGCTAGCTCTAACGACTTGAGTAGCTTGTTCCAGCCGAATATTCATTATGGTAAATTATACACTGCATATGCAAAAGTCCATAGAGGGCCAATGGTAGCGCGTCTGACAAACACACACAGACACGTAATTAACTCCGTGATGCCAAACGCTGCAAGGTGCCATACGCGCGCTGCAGGATGTATGATGAATTTTCATGAATTCACGATTCTTAACCAATCAAACTGCTCCGTCCAATTTTGGTAGCAAGTCCAATTGCATGTGTACAAAGCTGGGTAAAAGTTATTCAAGACGGTAATAATAATTATTGCGACTGACTCACACACATTGTTGGGATCGAGGATGTGTATACCGTCACTAGACCGCACAACAATACCGAGACCGCACAACAATACCGAGACCGCACAATTACCGACTTGATTTCAAGTAAGTACCAACGATCGTTGCTAGTATAGTATAGTATAGTATACAAATAACGAATGTTTATGAGTGCAAAGGTGCGAATTTTTTTTATGAGGTGACAGATGGCACGTTCTATTCCACGAGGCGAAGCCGAGTGGGATAGAACGTGTCATCTGTCACCGAATGAAAATAATTCGCACCATTGCACGAATTGAAACATGTAGTACCTTTAGTGTGTGTATCTATGGTTACACACAGCACGCACGCAGCGCGCCTTATAAAGGCGCGCATATAAAGGTCGTATACTAATAATAGCAAAGACCCTGCCGTATGTGCCAACCTTTTTTGCGCGCGCCCGGCCGGCCGGCCGGCCGGCCTCGAAGCGCGCTAGCTAGCTTGTACATAATAATAATAATACGTAGCAGCGCTGCATGCACGTATAATCAGCTATAGCTACTAGCTGCGCGCGCTGCGGATACGCTGGTCTGGCCGGCTGTGGTCAGTTTGTTGAAAAATCTTACCCTTCCCATTACAGGACGTCGTCTAGCGAAAAATGTGGATATTTGGGTATGGATCACTAATATGGAAGGTGAACTTTCCATTTCAGCAGAAGGCGACAGGTTTCGTCGATGGGTATGCAAGACGTTTTTGGCAAGGAAGTACTGATCATCGTGGTTATCCGGAAAAGGTAAAAGCATGCATGTATGAGGTCACCAATGTAGAACAGTAGTCAGTACTGTACATGCACTAGTAATTAGCTGGCCCGCCGTACGCAGGATTTCTGAAGGGGTGGAGAGGGTACTACTAGTACGTGTACTTAGTAGTACTAGTACTACTACTTTGGTGTCTTTTTATAGGCAAGGGTTGTTGTGTGACCATGAGCATAAAATGCAAAAAAACACAGCTTTTGGAACTCACCCAAATCACTCAGCCGTAACGACATAAATAAAGATCGACGTTTATCTCTAAATTGCTCAAAATCTAGAACATGTACCATTTTTACAATGACGGACCTATTTCCTTTAAAAAAATGTACATTTTACGTGGTGCGTTTCTTTTTTCCTCTAGTATAGAATGAAATGCGAGCTGAATGGTTCTATGTGATTTTTGTTTTGGTACATTCTAAGCCACTCCTGGCCTCAAATTCGTTGTCATTCAGGGTCCCTTTTTAACATTGTTCATAATTATTTTCTCAGTACACCACTCATTTCCAATATGTTTCAATTTGGTTTAGCATACATACATGTACATGTATTTATAAACAAACAAAAAAGTATCACTTCAGATGATATATTTTTCTGTATGAATGTAGTAGTACTATCAGTCACTAGAAAAACGTTTTGTCACAATTTTATTCAAACATGGGATGACCAGAAGAACATGATACATTCAAATTACACATGATGGACAGCCATTATGTTAATACTACCGATAGCTCTAATTTTGTCTTCCTCTGTATAGTGTTTAAATGCCTATTTTTGTGCTAAAGTCTGCACAATAATTTATTGTCTTAGATTACGAGACTTTTTTTTCCATCCTCAGCAAGTTTTTATTTTCATGTTGACTAAACATATTAAACAGCTCTAGACATGTTCACAACACATGTTGATGGTATACTCATTATAATAGTTAATATACAACTGTATACAGCAGATTTTTACTGAACTCAAGTATGATTAGCTGCGCTGAGGCCTGGCATTAGTGGTGCTAGCTATAGGGCCTAGATGACTTTCTTTCTCATGAAAGAAAAAGAACTGAAAAAACAATATTTAATTAGAATAGTTCAGAATCAGATACAACTTTGCAAGAATCTTTGCTACTACTGCTACTGTACAACTCACTAGACATGAGACTGAGGCAAGGTACTGTGTACTGTACATTTAAAGTGGCAAATTGTCATCGTCAAGTCGCTTTTGCAAAATGTTGTAGGAGACAGTAAAAAAATAGTACCGTAATTTTGGGAATATAACCCGCGGTTTATACATTGATTTTCATCGAAAATTGTTTTGATGCGGTTTATATCCTGGACGGCTTTTAAACCGACACTCAAAGAATAAACTCTTGAGGTACTGGTATACATTGTACAATAACAGGTATACAATAACTTCAGTGTAAAGTCGGCACCACGGTCGTACGTCATCCTGTTTGTTCCCTATTGTATCAATATATTCAATAGCTAAACTCCAGGCTCTAGCGGCATGCTCTTGAAGTGCTACAGGTGTATCTTGAAAATATTTTAGGTTTAAATGTGTTTGCAGCCTGCGAACATGCTCATTACACTCAAAATCCATGAGGACGATATATGCATTACATCATTAGGCCTACAGGTACAATGATGTACTCGTAATTTTAATTTTGTGTAATATCTACAGCAAATTAACACCGTGGAGTTTAGTACAAGCTGATTTTGTCAGCTTTGGGATTGTACTTGCGGGATCTACATGTATCAGTAAATTCTGTTGGTTTTAATGCTTTGCTCAAAGTGATGCATACATGTACTTTAGCTCTATGAATGAATGTGAATTTTTTTTCTTGTAAGACGATTTCTAAACATTTGCATGTTTTTGTGAGTGGTTTTTGTGTCCTCTGCCTGCCTTAAAAAAATCGGTATTTTTTCCATATACATTGAACACGGATTTGGGCGAATTGTTATAGTGGAATCGATAGCTTATTTAATTTGAA
>JAVCKS010041266.1:0-20538 GCA_032273685.1 Pteraster tesselatus
AAGAACAGAAGACAATACCCTAATAGCTCCCGTAGGATTACCCAAAAGAAACAGATTTCTATCGAGGGGCTCTCCAATATAATATTATTAGGCCATGTAGAAATTGGTTAGCATCCTTTTCTTCACAAAAATTTGGAGGCTAACTGCTGGTTTCCCTTTATTTCCCCCAAATGTACCTTAATTAGACGGAGTAAAATATAAAATTAGGAATCAGGAATTATAATAATTATTGAGAAACAATACCATATGCAGAATCAATCTTATTTTCAACACAATGTACTCTGTGTATGTATGCTGTGTGTGTTATGCACATGCATATAGTACTAGTAGGACCTATAGCATATAGCATTTCATAACATTTGACCTCATATAACACTGTCTTCATCCGTTTATAAACCTCGGCAGCTGTTTAGGCATGGGAATCGGTCTCCTATTAGTGCGTACCCCAGCGATCCTTACCAAGAAGAATCGTGGCCGCAGGGATACGGTCAGCTTACTCAGGTAACACCGCCAACTGAAGCTCTTATGTCAAAGGTCAGGGGGTGCCAGTTTCCCTTGATTTATTTAGTTCCTCATTTATCTTACTATGTTTAAGGCCAACTCTTAATTGTCAGTGCCTGTTTTTCAATAAAAAAGATTAATCTGTAGCATACCCCCCCCAACACTACCGATTCACGCGGTAGTCTACCGATTTCATTACTTCTCCACCTCGTATCAAGTTAATAGCCTATTCCTACCGATTTTCCATAAAAGGAAGGAATGCGTCAACAGTATGAACTGGGTCAGTGGTTCAGAAAGCGTTACGTAACGGACGCGAAACTGTTAAGCGCAAGCTACGTCAGGTCTGAGATAAATGTGTGGAGCACTGCGCGGGAGCGGACGTTGATGTCGGCTGAGAGCAACTTGGCCGGGCTCTATCCTCCGTCCGGTGCGCAGAAGTGGAACAAGAAGTTGGCGTGGCAACCGATTCCGGTATTTACCAGACCACTCCACCAAGATAAGGCAAGTTGACATTAATTGAATAGCTTTAATAACAGTGTTTGGGAAAAAATTTAAAAATAATTTTAATTTTTTTTAATATGAGAATAAGCGTACAAAAGGCAAGCGTATCTTGATTTGGTTACTAGATGATTAGAATAGATTTTAATTCATCTGACCTTAATTGGTTGGATGATTTAACCGCCCCATCATTCTCTTCCGTTAATCTGCTTCTTTCCGTAGGTGCTTGCAGTGGGTCATGCTGAATGCCCGAGATTTAGGGTATTCAACAACTCAAAACTTCATCTTGACTACATCAACCGAAATAAAGTAATTCTTGAAACTGTTCGTTTCTCTGGTCGATCGATACATGGGTAGAGTTGTTACCAGAGAGGTGGGAAAGGTTTGCCGGAAAAGTTGATCTCCTCTGAAGATCGAAAACATCGGCAAAACTTCAAACCTTGTATCCAAATAACACCATTTCAATATTAGTGAATTGGTCGTGTCAATAGCTGGTTCATAGAACGGGTCTAAAATGCAATAGTTATTTTCAGTATTTATTGTATAAAAGTGGAAGCATTTGTGGCATTTTTGCTTAAAAATTACCGTTCTAACATTTCCTAATATTGTATTCTTGTAGGATCACTTAATTTCATCTGGGTGAAGTTTTCTTCAAAATTTGTTTTCTTTTGACTCTTTCAGAGTGGGGGCCACACACACGTTACTGATCTCTATTGTGACTTGAATAAGTTTACACATTACCACATTTGAGCGTGTTTTATGATAAAGTTGCTTTTCTTTCCCGGTGGGCGCAAAAGTTACAAGGTGAGATGGGGACTGCATAGAGTTGAGTCTCAAAACTAACAATTAGATTGTATTGCAATTTTATCGATTTTTGTTTTGTCTTTTGATCCATTAAGGCTTTTTTTAACAAAGTCGCCAAGTTCGGGGGATTTGACGTCAATTCTGCCACCTTTAGTAATTTTTCGAGAATGGCCGATACACTATACTTTGAGGTAAGAATAATATTTCATATCATCACCCCAATTTCTTTTTTAAACATTGTATTTAAAAAGTATCTACTGTAAACCTATTCACTATAATATTCACTAACATGATGCAGACATCATAGTGACCTGCCGCCGATTTCACGAAACAGAATACAGTGCGTAAGTATGGGACACAAAATGTTAACTAAACCTTTCTGGACAAAATAAAGTGATTCTTAAAGGGTTATTCTTGATCGGAAAATTCATTGTAAACTTCATTGTAAAATTATTATTCCGCAATTATAAGAAATGAATGTAACATTTTTGCTTCATTTTTAGGCAGACTTCGTTCAGAATTTGCAGTAAAAATCACATTTTCACTCAACTCAAACTTTGGGAAATGTCAGAAATGTAATGATAAATTGCACTATAGTCCACCCAAAATAACTCCTTGTGGATATTTACAGTACATTGCATGTTGCCAACTTCTTGTAACGCATTTCACTATAAAATACTTTGTTTCTGCCACTAGAGGGCAGACAAGCGAAGATTGCCTGACTGGGCGACTGACGATGTTGTTAACAGGCTTCTCCAACTTTTGGATTATGAGTACGAATCCGACGCAAAATTACCTGACGAATATTTTCAGCCCATCACAGGTAATTATACATGTAGTTAACATTTTTTTAAACAAAGACAAAATGTGACTAACTATTGTACAGCAATTTACATCAAGTTTTTCTTCTATTCTTTTTTCCCTTTTTTTTTGCCAGGTAGTTTAATAAATGAAATGGTTAATCACATGAAGATGAAAGTCAACGGAACAGAAAATGTCAACATGTATATGTACAGTGCTGTAAGTAGGCTGTCTGTCTGTTTGGCTGTTTTGTCTGGGTAGCCTGTCTGCCTGGCCTGTCTGTCTGGGTGGCCAGCCTGTCTGCCTGGCCTGTCTACCTGACTGGCCTGCCTGGCCTGCCTGCTTGCCCGCCCGCCCGCCCGCCCGCCCACCCACCTGTCTACCCAGCCGCCCACCCACCCGCCCACCCACCTGCCTGCCTGCCCACCTGCCTGCCTGCCTGTAAAAGAGCTACATTGTGTGTCTGTTAAGCTGTCTATCTGTCTCTCTACCCGACTCATCAATTTGATCATCCAACTGTCCCTATCAGGATTTAGTTATCCATAATCATCCATAATCATCATCCCATTGATTATTTACTTTTTTCTCCACAGCATGACACCAATGTATTTGCTCTACAAAGGGCATTACAAGTATTCAACAACAAGAACCCCCCACCAGCTAGCTGTGTCATGGTGGAGCTCTATCAAGAAAGCGATCAGTACGTATTCCTTAAGGTTTAGGCTGATGAAATACAGCCGTCTCTTCTTGATTTACTCAGCCATAGTTGTTGAAACGTTGGGAAACTCTGAAGGTTCTAACGAGAAAAGAAACAGTGGCGTATTCCTGTAGCCCTAACACCGGCTAGAGCAGACTGGTCAAAATGTAACGAGAACCAAAATAAAAAAAGTGTATTATGAAAGCTGTAAGTATGTAAATGGTCACCATGCTATTGGGCTTAATCCTGTGGAATCTACTAGTAAAAGTGATACTATAAAACCATTGCAACATCTCATAAACATTGCTGGGTCTGGGTCATGTGAAACCCACCCACAACATGTGAGAATTTCATATCATGTTGTCAAAGAAAGTTTTGCAAGCCGATCAAATTGTACTCTCCACAAGGCCAAGCACTTTATAAGTATTTCTACAGCCTGTCAAACATTTTGCGAAACGTGACGTCTTCAGTCTATTGTTCTTCAAAGTCTATTGCCCATTTGGGTTTTGTATGGCCCTTGCCCCGGGAACTGTGCCCCTTCCAGTTCTGAGCTGTCCATTTGCACGTTGCCCCCAGGTCCTACGTGGTTGAGGTTCTACTGCGGAATGATTCGAGGGAGTTACCGTATACGCTGCCCATGCCAGGTACCAGTGGACGGTGTTCATTGGATCATTTCTACCAGCTGGTATCGCCGGTACTGGTGTCCGATGTAGACGCGGCCTGCATGTCACGTGACCAAGACGAGCCCCGGCTAGTGTGGAACGCAGGTATAAATAAGTCATTCAATACCAACACTGGTTACTGCTCATAACGTGTAGAAATTAAACATTCATGAATACATAATATATAATAAAAGCTTTGCAGCATATACCATGTATAAACAGGGATTGAAGAACTGTATAGGGAATATCCTTCTAAAAGTCAGGAAAGGATTGCGGTTCTAAACTTATAGGACGGCAGTGTACTACAAGCAGTGTTTTTCTCAGATGATAGTATTTCCATAACCCTTTCACTACCAAATTGTTTTAAGAATAAGGCTAGTGAGAACCAGTTATTTGCGTACAATACAAGCAACATCGACTGGTATCCGTGCCTATTATTTTCGTCGCCGTTTGGTATTGAAAGGGTTAAACAGACAAAGTAGCAGTGACATCCTGTTAACCCTTTCAATACCATTGGCGACTATAGTCGACACAAACAATAGGCATGGATACCAGCCAATGTTGCTTGCATTGTACACAAATAGCTGGTTCCCACTAGCCTATTCCTAAAACAATTCGGTAGTGAAAGGGTTAAGCTCTTTTTTCCGCGTCTCCATGGCTTAATAATACAACCCATTTCTAGACTAGTTGATTACCGTAGTCTGATACACCATGCATGTTTCACACACGTGTCATGTCATTATTTGTTTTGTTGTTTTGTGTCATTGTTCTGTACTTCCTCATCACAGGGTCGCTGCTTTTCCTCGGCGAAAATCGTGGCCTCATTTGGCTCATTTGCACTCCGCTATTCCTAATTCTCGTTATATCGCTCCGGAAAGGGAGTGCATTTCTGCGGAACGTGACCAACCACCGCCGCCTGCGGAAATTGTGCACCGGCTCTGACAGCCTCAAGTGCTGCTTCCCCCTATGTGAGACCTTGCATGGTTTTACCACTAATACATCTGCCCCTAACAGATGACAAAGAAAATACTGATATTTGGGGCATGCTGCATGGTGTTAAAATGTCTGTGGTAGGGTAGGGTTACCCAGTAGGCGACTCCCCACTGTGCCCGGTTCGCCGATCGCTTCGCCAAGGCAGTACGAAACACAAGTATTAACATTACCATGCCAACGCTGTTTTGTCTTGCGTGCAGGATGGATCCTAGTGGTCGGTGGGGCTTCCCTCGCGGTCGTCGTCGCCGTTACCATGGTGATTTTCCTCCTCGTCACTCTCCGCACTCGAAGGCAACTCATGAAATCCAACCAGATGCAGCCCATCAACATTCACCTCCTCAGTCACGGGGCTACCGATTCCGAAGACGAGTCGGTTTTTGATGTTTCCTGAACATCTTGTTTTTTTTTTAGTAAATGTCCGGTCTCGTGATTTGCAAATCTGTTTACAACTGTCAGTCAGTCTTGCATTAATTTACTAGTGTTAGAACACAGTGCACTCTATTGAACCTTGTTAAAAACACGGATAGCTGACCAATAAATGTAGGGGATCGTGATAATTAGAACAAATTTGATTCAAGCCCTCTCCTCTCTCTCTCTCTCTAAGATTCTGAAACTTTTACATTGCTGACATCATGAAACCCTGGCTTTAACATTTTTGTTTAAAAAACGTTTTTAAATAGACGACTTTACCCGGTTGAAAAACCAAGTGTTGCTCATAAACTCGTCATTGGGGCTCCAACTTGTAGAAAATGGGAGGTGTTTGCAATCTAGTTAAAGGCAGGAACATTTATTGTCCCACCGGTAAATGAAAAATAGTGCGTACTAGTTACTTAATTGTTATACATTTGAGCTTTGGAAGAACGTTCAAGAAACCAAATTGTACTATTATTGGTGAATTTGCTTGATGTTGTCTCGTGTGTTATGTAGATGGATATTTTACGTCAAGCAAGGTAATTAATAAAATTGATAGCTGCACACAAAATACACATGCATGTACTGTATTTATTTTAAGTTATTGCAAAGGGTACTTCACCCAAATATCTGGTGAATGGTAAATGTATGGTAATCTTATGGTAATTGTATGGTGACATATCAACAGTTTGCTAATGCTTAAATGTGCCCAAGAGTAGAAGAGCTTATTATACCGAGGGAGTTTGAAGGAAAATGAGCTACCAAATTTTTCTTTAGTGAGATGGTTACAGGCAGAAACATGGGACTACAACCCATGCCAGTGTGACATTCATTTAGCGGTCTCCCACAAATGTTAACAACTGTCTAGAGGGCAGCTTACACGATAATGAGATTCTGGTACTAAAATAAACATGGTTTGCAAACTATATTGCGCACTTTATTAAGCTCCAATCACAATTATTTTAATGCAGGTTGAAACACAGACCTCCCAAACAGCAAAACTCCATTGTCCAGGATTGTTGCTAGTCCGATATTTAACACAAATGATGACTACAATAGACCTTTGCACGTGTATCTTTCCTGCAATTTATTGTTACGGACAAAACAGTAACAACTAATATTCTTGTGAAACTTTGTACAATGTTATTGTTAAATTGATATTATTGTAAAAGGTGAAGATTTAGTTTTGTAGCCAATTTATGACAGGAACCCATTCTACAAGAACATTCCTTTTATAGACTTAATATTATGGGCTGTGTTATAATACACACATTGACTGGCATTTACTAGCACATGTCTATTTCCCTGTGAGGTTTGTCTATTTCCCTGTGAGGTTTCTCTCGGCCGGCAATTAAAAAAAACCTCAATAGAAATAGATGGTGCTATTTCCCTCGCAGCCAGTCAACAGGCGTTAACTGTTACATGCATGTGCACTGCGCTGTTGTTTCAATGCTGCTTGAGTGTTCGACCTATCATCCCCCGCAGTAAAACGTACCGAATCCCAGGATTAAACCCCAACAAATATTTAAAAATAACCGAGTTTTGGATATAAAGTTGATAAATGTAATAAACCACCTAAATATCAACTTTTACACTAAAGATCAGAAGTCAAATTGTACGAAGAATCAAATCCTTCCTTCTAGCTCGTGCACACCACACGGGTCTGTATCTTTCGCTAGTGCAATTTTGCTCAGCTCACCATAATTATCTGTATTTCTTCTAGTGCAAGGTGTACATGTTGGAACAGGTATGATAACATATCATATACATCCAATATGGAGTGTGCTTTATACATCACAAATCCTTGGTATCATACACATTGAGTAGTAAGTAGGGTGGAACCGCTCTTTAAACCGATTCATAGGTTGGTTCCGAGTTGACCTCTTCACCACCACCATCTACCTCCTTGGTGTCTCCGCCTGTGGTTTCTTCGCCTGTGGTGTCTCCGCCCGGGTCCTTGCCGCCATCTCCACCCGGCACCCACAGCCCAGAATCCACACAGCGTTTGATGTGGTACTCTGCATCCGCGGATTCCATGGTACCGATCACCTTCTGCAGCATGGAAATGTCCTTGCTCTCAAAGCAGGCCTTGAGCTCCTGCATTAGACAACAAAGACCAGTTTTGCTACGCTGATGCAGTCGACTGCAAGAACCTTTAGCTCAAGTTGACCTTTTCCTCCTCTTGACCCATCCAAACGATAGGTCAAGACGGGAGAGGGAGGGGGGAGGAGTCAGCATTGTAGCATTGTATGTGGCCAGCTCCGTGAAAATGAGTAAAATGTCGGAAAATAATTATTCGAGTTATATACATGACTAGACAGGAGAGAGCGTGACAACCAACTTCATTTTGATATAGGACACCTATTGCATTTTTAGTTAACAAGATTCACACACACCATAACCTAGTATTTTCTGTTCAAAAGTTGATAATGTTTAAACCAAAAATACAGTAGCTGTCCAATATATAACTGAAATAAAGTTTCCGGCGACATGAGACTCATTTCTGCACAGCGCGTAACATTTGTTGTACCAGTTAGTAACAGTTAATGTCCATACTGAATTTATAAAGGAGAACATTCCGGACATGTTGTTCCACTCCTAAACTCTCTGATACTACAATGTTACAGCCGGTGTGGCATAAAATAAGTAGGGCCGTAAAACAAGTAGGTTCTGGCGTAAGTGCATATTGGAAAGTGCATGTTGGGGGAGCCCTTCCCTTCCCTAACCCTAACCCTAACCCTAACCCTACTTATTTCACGCGACACCGACATAAACCTGAACGAAAGCCCAGGTAGCAGATGAACTGACATGCCGATTGTCTATCTAGACTTTGCTAGCAGTGACGTTCCACTGCGGTATCCCGGGCGTATCCAGGAATTGTGAATAGAGGGGCAAAGGGGACGGGGCCTCAATGCATCCATACCCACAGGTTTGAACTTACCGCTGGAAGTGTTTCGAAGACTTCTACGGGGTCCAAACCCCCGGGACCGAGTCTTGCTTGTCGATCTTTCTCCATTTCCTAAACAAACAAAGTGCATAAGGAAGCGAAGAAAGGATTGAAGGGTGGGCTTTACATGTCGGGGCATCGGTGGCGGAAAATAACCTTGGGTTCTTTACCAGAAATCTGATGAGGAAGATATTTACCAATGTTTTGCCTTTCGAGGATATTTGTGTGACTGTTTAGAGGGTTGGGTGGTGTTGGGGGTCAGGTGGCATGGCGTAGTCTCATAACCTTTCCGGCTGTAGAACTCTAGTTTGACCCCCCCCCCCCCCCCCACCTTCTCCACATATGAATACACCCTACGAGGAAATAGATGCAGACTATTGACCCAGCAGAGATTCATTAGCAAATAGTGGCTCTCCGTACCTCTTCGGCTTCCTTCATTGCTCTGTCGATTCTGTCCTGGGCCTTCTGTCGCACTCTGCCCTTGAAGAGATTAAGTTCCTCGGTAAACGACTCCATGTACTGCTTGTCATTGCACTTAATCCTAAGCACCAATCAAAGAGGCACGTACTACTGGGTTATTGTTGCGTAGTAGTATAATACTGTAATAAAAATTGACTAAACGAAAGCCTTTGAGAAAGATTCTGCTAAGATTTGAAACGTCAGGCCGCTCTAATTTTAACATATTTTATACTCTAGGTCATCACAGCAAGTATAGCAGTGTGCAGCAGTTCCAAATTCTAACTAAAACAAAATTATTTAATAAGGCTATCGTGGAGTGACAGTTATTTCTTAGCTCGAGGAGCCCGAGCCTATAAAAACCATCACGGCCTGCCATCAGTGTACTGACTTTGAGAAGAACGGACGAATGCAGGATCTGGGATCGCACTTGAGGTTCCTGGCCAGCTCCAACATGAACTGCATGACGATGACTTGATGGGCAACCTGCTCCATCAGAGCCTCCTTCTGTTGGCGACAAGAAACATCGAATACACTAAACAAACACGAACTGATTATTATTCATACTTTGATAAAATCAAAAGGCCGGAACATATCCAGGTAAATTTGGAAACATTTGACTTCGGTATTCTTTTTTCTAGCATAATGTATGGACTGTTTCTGTATTCCAATGTCCAAAGTTATAATAGCACACTTAAAATGGCACACGCATGCCCATTTGCCCAATAGAGATTTTATAACTTTTAAAACCCCTTGTAGCTTTCACACCCTACGAACGAAGAGTAAGATTTTGGGGGGATAGATTTTAGCTCGGAGTGAAAAAGTTGAATTTTAAATTAAAACTATAATTCCAGTATTCTCAGTCAGTCTGTTTGTCCTTTGATTATTTCGACAACCGTTGGCGATCCAACTTGTTGCAGTGTCGAATTCGTCGCAATTTGGAAACATAGGTATCAGGCTATAGGTAGGGAGATTTGCTGTACTTTGAAGATATGCACTGTCTAACCATAAATTGCCTACACATAACAATGGGCTATTCGCAACGGGCTATACTGACTAAAACCTGAACATGCAATACCACTACGCCCACAGCTAGCAATGGGCACTCAGTAGTGCTTTCAATTTTTGTAATGGCTCACCTGTGTGTGTGTGTGTGTGTGAGTGGCACACAGCATGTCCAAATCTAAAGAAGGGGCGTCTAATTTTAAACGACGGGTGCCCAAGAGACCCCATCTCTCTCTCTCTTCGAGGGGAGCCACTTAGTTGCTAGCAAACCTTACCTTGTCTACCTGAAGGTCTATGGCCCAGATGACCAGGTAATTAGCGGTGCCTTCGCAAACCAGCTCGGGATGGTCCAGCAGGAATGCCCCCGTGTCGTCCCATTTCTTGTACATGCCGTACTTCTTAATGTTCTTCTCGTGCTGTCTGATGAAGGCCGCCTGTCGCTTCTCCTGCTCTTCCTCTGACAAGTTCTCCTCCGCCTTCGGCTTGTTGATGGAGGTGCTACTGAAGCCATCCTTGCTGAGGGTGTCCACGTTCCATGGGGTCATCTAGGGGTCGTAGTTTGGGGTGGATGGTTATTATTGTTATTAATATGTGACCTGTCACCACAAAACCGGGATAAAGTCGCAAATTGGTATATTTAAATTCAGTAGAAATAATATACCTTTCTAATTAGAAGTAAAACTCTGAGGTTTTGACCATCAGTATACACAACAGAGCGTGTGAAAGATGTGAGGTCCCTCATAAAGTGAAAAATTATTATTACGTTCAAGCAGAATTTGAAAGGCAAGAAATCCTAAATCCTGTATTTAAAGGTTAATGTTTTAACTATATTTTAATTTGCATGCACTTTGGAGAAATTATACGATTGAATACTAGCAGACGCAAACTAAAAACTCTTCAATATTCATTCTTAGTGTCAGGCCATGAATTCCCTCCCTAAATGCAGTTCTTCAAGGCATACTTATACAACTCTCTCCACTTTTGTCTAGGGTCCAGTCTTCAGACTTACTTTATCTTTCTTGACTAATTCTTCTTCTTTTTCTCTCCACTTTTGATTTTGTTCCTCCAGAGTGTGCAGTTCCTCCTCAACCTTGACGATGTTTTCCTTGGGGAAATAAATCATTCGGAAATAAATCATCAACCACAGACGACCTGCTACCATGAAATGACGATCAATAGCAAAATGTTGTTTTTTCAGAGCAATCAATTTGAGCATTTTACGTAATTTTTGGTGGTCAACACAACACCGTGTAATAGCATTTCATGAAATTATACTGAACACAAATATAAATGCAAACATTTGAATAAAAATAAATAAATCTTAAAACAGTCTTGTACTTTTGTCAGTGTAGATAAATGTATACTGGCCCTGGCTAAAAACACTGTTCACTTTTCTAGATTCTTTTTGTGGTTGAAGATCTGGTAACGGGTACAATATATTGTGGGACAGAGGTATTTACTGACGGACCTACCTTTTGTGGCTCGCCAGTCGTTTTCAGTTCTTCTAGGCGTTTTCGGGTCTTTTCTATTTTTGTCTTGGTTCTGGTGTTAAGTGAAAAATATTCCAAAAAAAATTGCTTACACTAGAGTCAAGTGGAAAAATAATGCAGATAAAAAATAAAAAAATGTGTTCAGGACAATTTTATTTTGTATAGAACACCCCGCCACTTGCCATTTTATGACTAGTCTGGTGCCACCATCATTGACATCATTATGTAGTGAAGACAGGGTATAAGGTTTTCTTTTTAAGGGACATGGCAGGTCATTCTATTTACTCTAAACAAAGAGGAAGATGTCTATAGTGTAATGGTTGGTACAATCATGGCATCCCCCAAGCTCATGTTTCAGGAATGAACAGCGCTCACTGTAGGGACTGGCTAGTTACAGCATCCTTCTCCTTCTTTGCTTCTGCTTCCCTGTCAAGACGAGCTTGATGTCTCCATCTGAACAGACTCGGCGTGTCAATGTTGGGGTGGGTGTCATCTTCATCATCAGAAACCTTGCAAGGTTTAATAATAGTGAAAAAAGGGTTAGGCCTAGGGTTAGGGTCATTTTTTGAGTCAACGCCTAGTTCAAACAGTCCTAACCCTAATGCTAACCCAAACCCTACTTAACCCTAACCCTACCCTTATCCCAACAACCCCACCCTTATCCCCCAAACACCGACCCTAAGTCATTGACTGTGCGTGGTTTCGTTCGGTGGTTTGGCTTCACCGGTACGGTACGTGGGCCTACCCTTGGTGCCGTTTTAAATTTATCTCGACTGTGTACGAAGCAAAGGCGCCGTTGCACGGCAGTAAAAATACTCATATTGCACGGTTTTTGTAGATTGTAGAAACTCGGCCAACTTGCCACTTATTTCAAACATAATAACCTGAAGTTGAACTTGAAGCATTATTTGTGTAAGCCATACGTTTTTTGTTTTACCTCAATGTTATCCCATCTGCTGTAATCCACCATTTTGATTCCTCGTCTGGATATCGAGCTAGCTGTCTGCAACTCATACAACGACTGTTTTATGCACAAACAGGTTTCGAGGCTCGATCAACAATTCCAATTTTAACCCTTGTAAGTTGTATATTGATGGTGGAATAACACACGAAAATAATTTGATCGGCCTACTATTCGGAGTCATTTGCCGGTACCGTTTTAGACCATCAAAATTAGCAGCAGCCTTTGATCCACAAGTTTCCGCTCTACGTTTATGATTATGACAACAGCCGTCTGATGCTCTTAGATCTTAAAGGGGCAGTGGTACACCTTTCTGTTTCGAGACCATGTCCTTATAAAGTTCAAGTCCACACACTTCCAGTGGGTATATCTTTTCTTTTATTATACAATAATCATATTATGTAATGTATTGTACATGGTTTATAGTCATTCTGAGAAAGAGAAGAAAACAGCTTCGAGGAGATTCGATCAAAGTAAGCGCATTGCTTCCAAAAGAAATTGACTACTTTACAAACTTTTTATTTAAATAATGTTTTTAACCCCAGGATCCCCGGTGAAAGGGGAAAATAAATGAGTACCGTGTTCATTCTCACAAGCAAAGTGGTAATGTGGTCGACTCAACAATCAGACCACAGCCTACCACAAATACCGACAATACGTTTAGTGATTTGAACTTCTCATTCAAATTTTCCAGATGATTAACCCACAGATGATAACATTTTTTGAGATGGTTTATTGTTGATTAGTAAAATAAATTAAAGCTTGAATTATTCGTGTTCATATACGTTCGCCCTCAAAATGTATGTACGTAAATACATAACTTAGCTTAGTTTACACTTATGTTGGATTTTTAAACAATGATTTTTAAATAATTTTGTTTTGAAGAGTAGAGTAGACTATAAACAATATAATAATTTTCAAATAAATCATTGATCAGACGGAGCCGCATGACCCATGACCCGACGTCGTCGGTTTCCCTGGTCTATCCCCAGTGCGGCATAAACTTTCCCAATAATTGACCCTCATTTTCAGGCAAAATTGTCCCCTCCCCCGCCCCCAACCCTGCGATTACGATACAATCTGCCATGGATCAATACATTGCCAACAAAGTATACTTTAATACTGCTTGAAAAATTATAAAATCACGATTTTTAAATGCCCAAATTTGGTGGCCATTACCGTTTTAGATTTGCATGCATAGCTGTGCAGGCACGTGTAAAAACCATTACAGCGTTTAAGAATACTCTTATAGTTTGTCGTTTTAATTTCCATCCCAGTGTTACAACTTGTTGTAGAGTGTTACATGCCAACACGAATCACATCTCTTGATAACTCGATCCGTTTCAAGGAATAACCAACTTACTTATAAAAATAACAATTTGTACATGGTTGGGGGTCCTTATAGTCATACAGCAAGGAACCCGTGTCAGAACGTGGGTGTATATGCACGTGTAATTACGCAAGAATATATTTAAATAATCGGAGGAGGACGGCGTAGATTTGATAATGATAAATTATAGGAGCGTTTTTAAATGATTACTATTATAAGTTTAACGTCCCCAAAACCGAGTTGGAATGTTTGGATACTGCATCTTACGATAATTACTTAATACACAGACATAAAGAAACAATTCAGCAAAGTTATGAAAACCACAAGCATTAGTTTGCCAATGGATGAAGCGAGTCTATTTATTTAAAACAGATCTCGCCACATCTTTTTCGTTAGGGAAGTATTGTGTGGTGTTCAGCGCTTGCGGTTATAGAAATTCCCTAACCAAATTACTAAAGTTGTAGATTGCAGGCCCATTCCAAGCTCTATACAAAAAAAAAACAACCAGAAACATTTGTACTGCTGGGATGCGGAGAGAGAAAAAAAGGTCTAATATTATTTTGTAAATCCATGGCTTATTTACGCTAAAATAAACAGCATGTCTCAAAAGCCTGGGAGCAACTCAAAGTTAAATGCACAATGAGTTACATAAATTTATTTCGTCATACATGCCAACAAATTTTTATTCACCTTAAAAAAACATTGAAGTCATCAGGGACAGATTTCTAAAAAATGGTTCGATTTCCCAGTGTAAGTACAGTACAAGCATGAAACTGTCAATTGCCAAGCTCGCCGCTACCGCGTTTCCGCATTCTTCCTTCAGTTGGAAGCCGATCACACAACAAGCTTTGGCCCCCCACAACCCCCTGGAAATCACTTTTAAGGAAACGGATCTGCAAATTGCACATCGCAAATAGTTTGTAGGCATTTCGAGAGATACTACAAGAACGTAAAGCAAGCCAATCCATCGCCATCACTGTATCTGGAATAGTAATAGTTATTACAACACGATATAACATGCACTATCAACTAGCGACCATCACAAAGAAGATTTCAAAAGATGTAGAAGACAACAAAGAGGCTTACAGGTAGAACAACCATGATATCATAATCGCTAATGGGGAAAATTCTTTCCAGCTCTGGGCTAGTAGGAGACCCAAGTCGGCCGCTATTTCATAGGCTCCAGATATCTGTTACCAGTTTTCAGTTAAAAAAAAAATGTCCATCCAAATGTGAACTAATTACAATGTTGTATGTATGAGGAAAGGAGATCGTAATTACATTTTTCTAATGGTAACCTCTCATACCTCAAGTGGGACTCTTTTCCAAAAAGTGTAACATTATTTAATCCACCGCTTGCGTCTGATATTGCGCACCGGGATAAGTTAAAGGATTAAATGCATGAAGTGGATTGGATCTAAGCAGCTTAATTTACACCATTACAGCAAGATGAATTGATAACAATGTTTGACACTGTATATTTCAGAGCACCCCAAGTGTTCCCAGTAGACCCAGCATTTCCAGTAGACCCAGCATTTCCAGTCTCCCTAGTGTCTCGACTACTCCCAGCATTCAAAGTATCCCTAACACTTTCAAATTTCAACAAAAGTTTGGCAGCTTGCAGACGCTCAAGGGCAATAGCTGCAGATGTTCATGTTGATGTTGAACTTGTACTGTCCGTGTATATCTTTAGGGCCCGTTCTTTACGCGGCGATGGGTAGATTGGTTTCAGAGTTGTTTTTAACAGACGAGAGTTCTCCATCTTTTGGATGTCCGCTTTCTCTTCTTCCGTGAGTTTCTTCACCTCCTCGGACCGATCACTGCATCAACAAGATTAGGAACATATTAATTAAGAATAGATCTGTGTTAATACTAAGTAGCTATGAACCGATAAAGATATTCCTACCCACAAACCACAAACCACAAACCCTCACCCTAACCACCCACCTGTAATAGATGACGGCTCCGTCGTTGCTGATGTAAAGCGGCCACGAGTTCAGCGATGTTACATTCGGGTTCCACTCCAGCTCCGTCTGCATCTCAAGGAGTGACACGTCGCAGGGGAAAGTCCCCTTTCCTTTGGCAAAGTCTATATTCTCGGGGCTAATGCCACTCAGAGTGGACAACTGCATGAAAGAATGAACCAGACACAAGCCACAACCTATTCACATCACATTCAAACCTTATTGTTTCGTATACGCTTCGAAAGATGGGGGTTGACCTTCGGGTATATATATCTGGAGCTTACAGAATTTACAGTTTGAGAGACGGGAGGTACCCATGGGACTTAGGCTCCATCAGGATTCAAACTACTTTTCACCGGTTTCTTCGTGATGGATACACTGGAGACTTTACCTTGTTTTTAAGTTCATCTACTGTGTAATCGACTAGAATAATCTCCTCGAATGGGTCCAGTTTATATTGCGATGGTCTCCACCGCCTGACGAAGAGTACTAGATGGGACGGCTCCATGGCAACCTCTGGCTCTGAAAGGTCAGCAGCAAAGAATAGGGGAGCAAATTCATCAGGGATCTTACATCATAATTCACTAAAGTGTTAATAGGTTTCCCTGCCCACATTGCCGCTCAATTTTATTCTGACTTTAAGCCAGGGTAGCTCAAGCTTTAGACCTCGAACCTCGGCGAGGTCCACTCATCCTTACAGAGTAGCTAAAGTGAGTATCATTCTTTATGAATAGGGTGAGGTACCAGGGACTGTTCAGCAGAGCTAGCCCCTAGCTAACAGGCGTGGGCCTAGGTCAATATTAAAAGGAGATAGGCAACTCCCACCTCGCCACTAGGCACCTCGCCACTAGGCAACTCGGCAGTAGGCAACTCGTCACTAGGCAACTACCAAATTTGACCACTGCATGACTTAATTACTTAACTCAAATTGGTAGTGGACGCATTTAAAATCCGAGCAACTCACTTTCGAGAATCTCCACGAGGACCTCCCAGTTGGTGAAGATGGTGATGTCGTCCTCGTAGATCTGACTGTCCACGTAGATGGCTCCCGGATTCTTCCACGCTTTCTTGCGCAGCCTCAGCCTGTCCAGCGAGACGTCGATGGCACACTTGGCCTTCAGCTCCACGATAAGTTCCCGCTTGGACTGAAGGACAGACATTCCCTTGGCGAACACCCAGTCAAATATGTACTTGCAGGGCTGCGGTCGAGGCAAATTAGGGGGGGGGGGGGAAATATAGCACAGTTTGCGTGAATGTGTGTGAAATGAGTAGAGGAAATGAGTGCCAAAGCAATTTTGTTTCACTAACGGGGCTACTTTGTCTAAAAAAAACTGAAATAAATAAATACAGTTTTTGTCAACAGAGGAGGGAAGAATGTGCAGAATGTGCTTTAGTTTTCAGCACCGCAAAGTTCGAAAGATATCAAGCATAATATTCAATTGAGGGTAGGTTTTTCTGAGCTCATTGTTAATTACGAACAAAAATGGCAACAACATTGAAATGCCACACGGAAACAAAATGGCATTCCAATAGATAGTTGTCTCCAGATAGAATGGGGGGGGGGGGTCTTGGCTGTCTTTTAAAGGAACGTGTACCTCGGGGTTGTTGAGGTCAAGCTGATAGATCTTGACCCGGTACTCTCCCTTCTTTAAGGCACGTCCCAGCTTGATTACCACCCGGCTGTCTTCGCTGTAAGACTGTAGAGTCTCGGTCAGTCGGATGCTCTCAAATTCCTGATTATTTGCGTAGACCCTATAGACCTGCCCACCAAGAAACCAATACAAATATCAAGACGTGTTGTCCATAAAAGGGTTACGCAGTGATAGTTATACGAGGAAGTGGCATCTTTCTTCAATGGAGGGCCTTGGGGCCTGTCCAGAGGGTGGGTTTGGGTTTGGGTTCTCTCTAGTAACTTTTATCTGCAGTACGATGTAGACCCTAGTGGTGGGCTAACAAATTACCATCAACCACCTTCACTCTCAGGATACAAAACAGATTTCAGGAGCGAGAAAATGTTGTTGGACGTGTCTTAACCGATTGTATACATGGTATGTGCTATGCTGGCGACTGGACTCATCATTTTCCCAGGCTTAATAAATCGCAGCATTTCACATAATATACAGTACTGGTCAAAGTTTGGGTACATCTTAGCTAATTACGTATGTATGTGACAAAAATCAATTCTCCTAACTTGTAGCATTGAAATATATTTCGTTTGAGTGTACATTACTCAAAAAGTAATAAATATGCGTGCTCAAACTTTTCGTCTGTTCCCTCACCTTGAAGTTTGGTGACGCTGTTCCAACGTAGGGTTCCAAAGCTTTTTTAAACACAGCCAATGACATTCTCTTGTCCACAAACACTTGCAGTACTAGAAGAAGGGGAGGGTTCAAAGTTGTTTCTCATAAATGATTGATGTCTTTATAGTACCAGTAATAGTGAAAAGGTCCAGAATAAAATTGCACAGATTAGTTTTGGCCGGAAGTTAACATTGATTCTTACACTGTGCGATGAAATTATGGAATGATGCATTTATCTTTTAAACTTAGAAGGTGGAAGGATACATTTCACACACAAAATAAATTTTCATAAAATATGGTTTTGGAATAATTCTTCCAATTTTCTCAAAATTGTGTGACATCCGACGGGTTTTCACAGATCACAACACATATTCCTAAATAAAGCACGTCCTACAAACCTCCTCCTCCTCCTCCTCCTCCTCAATACTCACGTCTTACATTGTCCACAATGCGCGCAGGCTCCGCACAAAAATAATAGCTCAGCAACTTCGCGTGCTGTACATTCTCATAGATCTCATCTTCAGAGTCGTCATTCGGGTCCTCCTCATAAGCCACGCCCACCGAAGACGTCGTCTTCGTCGTCTCGGCACCAACCACTGGGTCCGCGTCAAGCGTCTTATCCCCTGACGAAGAGCACGTCGCCGGGGAACTGAGCGACGACAGAGGCGACAGTGAGCACGACACGGCCCCCGTGGAGCTGTGGTCAGAGTTCCCCTGCCGACACGTTGCGCAGCCGCTCTCGCACCAGCATTCTTTACCCAAGGGAGACGAAGGGGGGGCGTCGCCGGATTCCTCGATAACCGATGCTCTCTCTATATTTTGGCTGGCGATGAGGTCGCCGTCACCGTCTCCGTCTCCGTGATCGTCGACGGCTGCAGGCCCACTGTCGGGGCTGCCACGTATCAGTAGTTCCTCGTCGTTCATCTCGCCGTTCAGCTCGTCGCCGATGCGGGCCTCGCTCAGCGACACCACCCCGCTGTCCGTCTCGCTGCCGAGGAGGTTGCCGCTGCCGCTGCCGCCGCCGTTCTTGTCCAGTGGGTGGTCGTCGCTGAGCGTGGAGGAGCTGCCCGTCGGGCTGGGGGTGGGCGCCTTGTTCAGGGCAATGTCAGTGTCCAGCTGCAGGTCTGTGTATTTCTCGTCGTCTCCCGTCGATGAGGCGGTGGACGAGGGGCACGGCGAGACGCTGCTGCTGCTGCTCTTTGGTGGTTTGAATTCGTCTTGAGTATAAAGCAGGAACAACAACAATAATTATTTGAAAATGTGGATAGTCACGTCCCATGCCAAATGCTTCGTAATAGTCCCTTTTCATGGTAAAATAATCGTCATCAGAACTGTTTAATTTTTTTAATTAGACCGTCTGTACTCCGAAGCTGATTATGATGTTTCTTTAAATATCTTTTGGTCTTTTTTGTACTAGAAGCAACTTTTTTATCTGATTGGCTGCGGTCTTGTTGCTATGGCAACCAACCAGAAATCTTGCTTGATGGTTCGATGCAGAGTTTATTTATAAACATGTATGTGAAAGTTTTCTTTTGATACATGCAGTAATTTTGATGTTATAGCTTTTCCCCTGAACATAATTTACCCCAAAGTCTATGGGAACAATTTATTGTTAAATTTCACTGCTTTAATGTCCATTTACCTTCATCAGACATCGGTAGGGTAACCTGTAGCCTGATTGTATTTGCATATCTGTCAAGTAGGTGATACAGCCTGGACTCCAGGAAGGGGACCAGTCTATCTTCGATTTCACTGCTCTCAACAAAAACCTGTTGGTACAAACATGTACAAAATGGGACCCAACCCATTGAGTAGGAAGTCACGAATTACATTTGGAAGACAACAAAAAAAAAATTTTTATTCAGCTATTGTAATGTTGATTTTTGACTGCATTTATTTAATTTTATACTATCATGAATATAACATCTTTTTAGAAATCAGGAAAATTTCTTACATGTTGAACAGAAATATGACCTTGCCCAGTTCTATCACAAAAAAATCCGCTATAAGAAGTCAAAATCTCATTTCTATACAGCAACTATTTGCCCCTCGTCGCGCACATACCTTATTGCTCTTCAAACATCCCTCGGACTTCAGTGTCTTATGACCGACGACCAATGGCTTGAGGTCATTGTGGTATTTCTCTAAAACAACTCGCATCGTCGCCACGTCCAACCCGGTAGCCTACAAAGACAACGATGCACAGATTGGAATTTCAAAGACAAATGACTACCCGGGTATTAAAAGGCAGTCTACGAGAGCACCGGAATTAACGCTTTCCCCCGTTCAATTATACTAGATGTTAGTGCAGTTATTAGACACAAGCTGCATGTGCCCATCCCTGGAGGTGGAGCAATGACCACACCCCTTTGACTGGGCGGAGCCCGTCTGTAATCCGCCTGATGCGTGGGAACTCAAACTAATATACGATAGCATCAGCGACGCACAGAGATTAAGACTATTTGTCGCAGGAGATTCAAGATCACCACACTGGAGCTAAACATCACCACACTGGAGCTAAACATCACCACATTGGAGCTAAACATCACCACATTGAAGCTAAACATCACCACACTGGAGCTAAACATCACCACATTGAAGCTAAACATCACCACGCTGGAGCTAAACATCACCACATTGGAGCTAAACATCACCACACTGGAGCTAAACATCACCCAGTGTTCGGCAGCCTGTTAATAAGAGAGTGATGGGCCTACC
>JAVCKS010041332.1:0-11073 GCA_032273685.1 Pteraster tesselatus
AATATCCTCGTATATAGAACCCGCTCTACTTCTGCTGCAGTTGTTTGAACGAAGACCAGGTTCGGAGTGACGACAGGGCAAACCTCCTGTGGAGATCGGCGATCATGCCGGCCGAAACGCAAGAGTGAAGAGGTCTGTATCGATTGATCCGTAAAAAATCCAGGGACACCGGCTTTAAAGGAACCGGTTTGCGTTTGGTCGTTATTTCAGCTGCTGCCTCTGCGGAGCACATGACACCGATGGTGTAGTCTCTTTTAAAGGCTGTTACTGGTACAGGTACATATAAACCTACAGGCGGTTATTCGCATGATTTTCAGTACAGATTCCGTTCTTAAGTGAAGACTTAACCCTTTTACACCCCAGGGCTCACGCCGCGGGCCGTATCGGGGACATTTCCCTGACAGGGCACTCACGTACATGTCCAGTAATGAAATGGTTATTGGGAAAGTTTTAGGTCACGTAGTCTTCTACACAAGTCAACAATGACCCGATTGTGTAAATTGCGTTATCCTTCTGCAGAGCTGTGCGTAGAAACGCTGAGGCATCTGCAGGACCGAATGGGTTAATATTAACTATATCCCTTATACCGCCTGTAAAATCAACCACAATTTTATTTTGAAGGATGTTGTGATTATTTCTAGATATTTCAAGGATGTAATGTATTTATAACGAAAATGTTTTTGAATAATGTCACAATTATTAACAATAACAGCTTTTTTACAATTATTTAGAGATATCTTCAAATGAGTTTAGGATATCTTGTTTATTTTACCGAGACAGCTGGAATTATTTTGAGGTACATGTATCTTGAAATGCATTTTAAGATCTCGCGGACTGTGAATAAATATAACTTATGCTCGCCATACACGCAGACTACAATTACCCGCCAATTTATTCACGACAGACTCACGTACAACCAATTACTTCAAGGATATATATATAGAGGAAAACAAAATTCATTACAGCTCTAGAAAACTCATTACACTCGTTACAAACCGTTTAGAAAGACGAACAGGAGCATGACATCTCCTAACGACGCCCTGCAGTTCTAATTGTCTTCATATAACAATATAGCCTACTGGCCCACTTTCTATTCACGTCAAAAGCCTGTATTTGCATGTTTATGTACATGACGTCCAACGCCCAATATTTACTGCCAATAAGTGACTTAACGATGCCAATACAAAATATAAAAAAGAACATTTTATAAGAGAACATTATTTTAGCAAAACAAACGACCGAATTTGTGTAAATTTTTTTAGATATGAAATATTCGGAATATGGACACTATTTATACGTTTTGTATCCTACTGCATCTATTCATTAGTTCGATGGTTGAAACCAGTTTTTAGCACACTACGGGTCTGGACAGCGAGAAATGTTTAGTGGATATAGTTGATGGCAAGAAATGTATAGTGGAATTAGTTGATCGAAAGAAATGTATATAGTTTAAAGTCATCAACGGGGTCTGCATCGCGAGCTCGTACGAGTTTGTTGCTCAGCCGAGAATATACCGTTTAAATAGTCGATAAATAAACACTGAAAAATCAACAACGAAGAATGTCTTAGCTGCCCGGAAAAATACCGCGGTGCTCTCGCCCATGGGGGTAAGCATAGGAGGGATCAAAAGCCATGACTGGACTGGAACCCGTTTTCCTAAAATCAGCGGTGTAAGCACCGCTGCCATCTACGACACGACCCTCATTGCGGTCACGCCGCGTCTCCTCGCCTATCTAGAGCCATGTTGCAATTCAGAGCCGTCTGGGTCGTAAATGAATTGAGACATATATTGTAAATAGTCGAGTCGCGTTGTAAATCTAATTATATACGTCGTATCCTTTGTTTGCTGCGTCGTGCAGTAAATCGACCAATCGCAGCGCGTTGCCGTTGATTTACTACGCAAGGGTCGTGTTGTAATTCGATTTAAGACATGACACAATAATTAGGGTGTGTGTCGTAATTCAGCTTAAGACATGACACTAATTATTTACGACATGTAGTAATTCCATCCAAGACACGACGCAAATTATTGACGACATGTATCTTGAAACAGTCCTGATCTTGAAACCATAGACGCAACATCATTATTACAATGCAGTGCTTGCAAACAAAATACACGTTTATCAATTATTTTCACATGTTTACGGAGATACTAGCGGCCATCTTGGATTTACGTCATGGCTGCCATATGGTAAAATATTGTCAGAATTAGATTCCTCTTCCTTGGGCACTAATTTATTTTTATTTATTAATTTTTTTGTTATTTATTCGGAATTACACTTTTGAAACAGTGGTACACGATGTATAAGTAAGTATCGGTGCATCCATCAAAACAAATTCTAAGTACAATAGTTACAACAGTTGATATTTAAAAAAGAAAAGAAAGGAGAGAATAGAAAATTAAAAAAATAAAAATAAAAATAATATAAACTGTATACCTATGACAAAATCTACATTTTGATCCCACGCAATTGCCATGCTGGCGGCAATTTGGGATTGTAGGAAGCTATAGCGCGTGGCAAGTGGCCACCCAGCCCAAATTTATGTACTGCAAAAGTCGGCTAAGAAATGACTGTAAACAGATTTGCCAGCTTTTCTAGAAGGGTCGTGCCACTGGACTGGTATTCCCCATTCAAGCTCTGCTAACGGATAATCAGTACACATAATTATTATCTGTACCGATACCGACTCTGGAAACCCCAAGCGTTCGTTATATTGTGTTACCACTGAGATCAGATATTTTAAAAAATGTTGTTATATAGTGACAGCTCACATAGGTAGCTGACAATGTTTACAAGGGATCTATTCGATACGTATAGTGTTTACTTTGTTCATGCTCTTCAGGCGATAAATTATAACGAAAGAAACAAGATCCTCTAATATGATCGACCAACGTAATTGTTGCTATTGATACATTATTTTAGTAGCCCTAGGGCCTGCTGTAGAATACGTAAGTTGGGTATCCCCAGGGTGATCAGGTGGTGAGTAGCGGTATGAAAAGCGGAAGGCCATCAGAAAGTCGAAATATAGGGACATCTAGTAATTTTGCTAGATGGCAGCCATCTCGGAGTGCTGTTTTCGGGGACTATAAAAGGCTCATCACAGAGTTGCACCAAACTGTGAGCTAGTGTACTGTGAATAATATCATCATTAATAACATCGATGCTGTGATTAGTTAGCAGAATTACCAGCTTGATAACGTCACTACATGACGATACCGGCGAGTCGGTGGTACAAATGGTTCGCACACAGCAATTAGACACGATCAGCGAATGGCACACGTGACCTATAGTGTAGGTATACAATGTATACAAAGCGTGCAAGCAAGCGAACGCTCAAAGTGTACGGAGAAACATAGCGTCGTCCGAATTCCACGGATGCAGCCTCTACTATGTGCGTTCCACGACCTGGCTCGAACCAGAGAACCGGATGACAGAAGGACACGGACCAGGTGGCATTATAGCAAATACAGAGAGTGATATCAAAGCATGACAACGTGGGTGTGCAGTATGGATACGACCAAGCCCAACCGGTGACCTCAGGAAGATTTCTGGGGTCAACAGAATGTGCACATGACCCACAAGTAGGAGTTTGCAAGTCGCATCTGTCGAGATGGGTTGGATCGCCTACACTACCCGCATTGATCCGCATTGATCCGCAGGATCCAGATACTCATACTCATACTCAACTTCTAGCGCTCGCATTCATTCGCATGCACACTGCCTCCAATTAAAGCAAAAATTCCCAGCGGAGAAATACATAATCAATATATAAAACATATTATTGCGAGGGTCCCGGGCCAAGCCAATGGTTATTGCGAGAAAACAAACTACATGTACATGTATGAACGGCAATTGTTGTATAGTTTCCTCTAATATTAAATGTTGCAAAGATTGATTTCATTCTAAAAATAACAGCTAATGCACAATCACATCAGCAAAGCTTTAAACTAGCAGCGGACACTGTTACAAACCGTGTCCATCTATCTACCTCGGCCGAGGAATGGCAAGTTGTAAACGATACGGCAAGCAGTTTTCTACTTCTGTAACGTAAAGGCGCAATAAATCTAACTCCCGCGGCGGAGGCGTGCATAGATTTCCGTCGTTCAAAATCACCGCGTAAACCGATACGGGAGCTATCTGTCGGATGAGTGTCGATGATTGGGAATTCTGCGGGCTTAGAGAACGGCCGGGTCAAACTAATTAGAAACCGGATCCCAAGGGGGCTTAGCCGGGTCTTCGGGCTCCGTGCGAATCCGGTTGATCGAAGAAGGAAAAAAATCCGCAAAAATACAAAACTGAAAATCACATAATCGTAGAATTCCATTGTCTATAAGTTATTTCTTTGTATACTCGGTAGCGCCTATATCTGAGGTTAGATTGAGCCGGACTTATAAAGGTCAGACCAGATGGGGCCTACCCGGTTCCCGGTCAGTTGGACCCGTGTGCTGTTTACAACGATGTCAACACTGCTCAGACTGTGGAGGACTGTGTGCAAGTGTGTCTCCTCAAAATGTTCCAAGAGAATCCGCGTATGTAGCTGCTAGGGGGCGGGCTCCATAATGATTACCGTAGTGCCTCTATTATTTCTATAGGCCTATGAATTTCGTGAAAAGTTGCTATTTCGTTGTCATTATACAGGACTATACATTGACATCACTACCAAAGAATTTCTTCCACCGGAACTTTTTCTTCTTTGCAGTACTCAAAGTAATAATCAGATCGAGGAAACGTTCACCTCCTATGCTGAAAGCATCTGTCAAATACTGGCTTAACTTCATTTATGAATTTACCAAGATCTAAATTGCTTTAAAGAAATTGTGATGTAAAACATTCTGTTTATTAAAAAACTATCAGCACTGTGATATAGCCTATAACTGTACAGGCCTAATAGTCTGAAGGGATGTTCATTCGTTTATTCATTAGTTCTTAAAAGAGACGTTTGTCCGCGGCCGTTTCATCTGTTGTCATTCGTTGCTCTTTTTGCATAATTGCCTCCCTTCCGCTTCTATATCATGAAACTTATTACCTGATGCTACATGCAGTTGCTTCAATTTGACGTTATAAAAGCGAGGATGAAATTTCTAACGTTTTCCCAATTTAAATTTCGCCACTGAACACATAGAACTGTAAAGAAGTTTATTATTTCTATGACTGAACAGAAATACTTTAAAAGGGGCTTCTTGCCCAATCGACCGCAGGGTAATTATGGGTCTATCTGTAATACCGTCATCTCTTTGACAGACGGATACCTGATAAAATACTCATCCCCACGATATTTGTCTACTCTCTGAAATGCGTGAAAGGTTGCAGAGTGGAACTTATTTCCCCTAGACGTGTAGGAGATATTATCACACAGGGGCTATAATTTCGAACAGCAGTGAAGGTCAATATTATGCTTGATTAGTTTGGGGACTGCCGTGTTTGGTTTGTGGTCTATTTACGCAGCAGCAGTGACAACACGAACTTGGTAAATAGCCGTTTTTGAGAACACACTACGGGATGGGACCGGCTTAAGATATCCCATCTCAATTATCATGTTTACTGACAAACTCGTCCATGTCTTCGCCGTCGTCAGAGTGTCTATCTCTAATACACACACGTCTATAGCTGTTAATGGGTATCACGTTAGCGAAGCACTTTAGCTTTGCTATTATAGTCTAGATTATTGAAACATAATATACTGGTTGTAATCCTTTGGAATAGGATGCGTCAGCAAAGCCTTACTCCTACATTGGGGGGAGGGGAAACGGTACAATTAGACTAAGTAGGTTTGTGGTCTGGAGAAGCGCGGTGTAGTTGGCATGGTAAATGGCTTCAAACTGTCTCCACACACTGTACAGTGTATCGGCCGTACCGTGTATACGACGTATATGACTAGTGTCCAAAAGTGAAATAAAAAGGAATTCAATGTCGCACGCACGCACGCACGCACGCACACACGCTATCGACCGACCATGAACGAATATGACAACGTACATTTAAATTGATATGACACGCCAAACAAAACGTATTAAATTTAAATACCTTTCGCAAGGTTTGTTCTCTATTGTTATTTCATTTAATTTGATTTGTGGCTGATTAAATTACTAAATGCCAATAGTTCACTGAACGTTGCTTTTCTCTGTTATGTTAACCAGTCGTATCCTGATTATACCATCTAGTAAAGAATCGGCTGTTGGCTGTTCCCCAAGCGACCCTCAATTGGTTACTAATAAGTGCCGTCTGATCCTGCATTGTAGGTGTACTTCCTAGAAAGGTCAACGATTTGTAAAGTACGGAGTACGTTATATTGTGAGTAGACTCACAACGATCTTGTGTCGAGGTTTACAAAATACGTAACTAGTATGAAAATACAAAACCTGGAATGCACCAATATCAAATATTCAAGTCTCATCCAATAACTATAAAATGGGTCGAGGTCCCCCGTCACGGATGTGCGCGTGCGCAAACTAAGGTATACAGTCTAACGTACACGGGTAAGAAATAGCCGCGGCCATTTTCCTCTGCGAGCCAAGTGCACCTCAATAGTCATACCAAATCGCATCAGTTTACATTTTCTTACACCTTTACTATTCGTGTGCCGTGTAAAGGGGTTATCATTTCCGTTAACAGTGCTAAATGGCAGTATACTGTTCGGTAGAGGCAAACCCCCGGGGGCCTCTAACAGTAGTAGATGTACATTACTTTAAACTACATGCGTCGATAGGCCTAAGTGAACGTTACTATGTCAAACTGCCTCCTATACTATAGTATTTGCCGAAGAATGAGACCGATAGGGGCGTGTTTTCTCTTTAGAATGTACTGTACGGATATAATCATGCCTCTGTGATTGTCACCGCAGGTGTTACTTCAGGTAGGGATATGTTTAAAGGAGCACTATTGTGGAAAGCGTTTGGCGTTCATAATTTCGCAAGCAAAGCCTATTTTGTGATTTACGAAGATAGAGCACTCTGATTAGCTCTTCGTAATTATTAGGTTTATTGGTATTAATAAATAACCACCAACAAATTGCGGTTTTTGCCTTTCGTGTCAAGATCCTGAAAACTTCGAGGTTCGAATTCGCGCATTATGGCCGTATGAGGGCGTCCTAGCGATATCATGATCGTCGAAGCCGGATGTGTATCAGTAACAGTCTTTATGAAAGACGGATACCACTGTATACAAAATGTTGATTATATGTTCAGTGGATGTTAAAGGAGCGTGCCAATTAGGTTGCATGTCAATCGTGATTCCCCTCCTCCCCTCGCCCTCCCAAGTATCGTCCCCCTCGCCATCCCATTTCCCATGTACCTCGCCCTCGCCCCCGCTATGCCCTTCCCTTCCCTTCCCTTCCCTTCCCTTCCCTTCCCTTCCCTTCCCTTCCCTTCCCAGTTCCCTTCCCAGTTCCCTTCCCTTCCCTTCCTCAACAACAACTGAACCATCCACCCTCTCTATGTTTAAGCGTCCGTATCAATTCTTCGATATTTGTTTACCCTGCCCGGTAACCGGATGCAAGCCTGCTATTCGTAGCTTGTACAGTTCACTGTACAATGCCAGCAATGATGATAATAAGACAGAACACAGCTATTTCTGCGCCATCGTGAAGCCGACCCCGAGATCGAATTACTTGAGTTGCTTTCGAGATATGGCGCACTGGGAATTATTGCTGAAAATGTTTAGATGTATGTCCCAAACTCTCGTGGTAGTTTTACATTGGAATGCTATATTTTAAAGGCAACATTGATAACGCCAAATTAGGTTTACTTTAATCATTAGCTTCTAAAATGTCTGCTACCGCGGAAGTAAAATATGTAAAATGTTCGCGATTCTCAAACAGGGACAGTACGCCTAAAACAAAATCCGTGTTTGCGAAACTAGTTTTGTGAATCCTTGAAATGAAACCGATTTGTATACATGGAAAGCCTTCGTGAAGGTTCTGTTACGAAGGTACTGTCAGCAAATCAACCCGGATGGATGCGGTAGCAGGTGGTTAGCGCTGTAGCACGGATCATGAACAGATTACCCCGATTCTATAAATGAAGAATATAAGACGGGACGGATTGGAAATAAGGCGACGAGTACCGGTACAAGTTTCTAAATGTTGAGAAAGCGACAGTCCTAATTCGACTGATGTAGGGTTTTTGGCCCAAGGCATTTGCGTTTAAACGGCATTTTCGTCAAAAGGAAGTATGTTACTTTTTATAAAGAGGGCATGATTTATCAGTTATTTTCATGTCCCTTTCCGTGTATAGGTACATTCAGAAACTGACAATGCAATAGAGGCGTTTATAAAAGCACTATTCACAATGAATATCCAATAGGCCTATGCAGTAACAGCAAATGAACAGCACCCGACTTACTGGGGGCAATTATACGGAATATCTTGCCGCAAATCACGTGAAACAAAGTCGAGACACGTACGTACACACACAAAATTGTGTAACTTTACTGAAATATCCGTCCGCAAGTTTCAGCTCCCCAAACTAGTTTTGTTGCTTGAAATTTACTGCTTTTATCTCATGGAGATTGTTTATTTCTTAGGAAAATGTAAAATATGTGAATCCTAAAATTACCAAATAAGGCATAAAAAAAATGTTATGTTGGCGTAACCTGACCTGACCTCCCCTATAGAAATACGGGCCGACCCTAGACATTTGTATTGATTTTCGGACAGAAAATAAAAATCGAAAGTATAGATATACAATATTATACAAATTAAAAACGAATACAGGTGTTGAGTTCTTTTCTTCAAATTGCTTTGTGTTGTATATCGGGTTGCAACGTTGAACACCGCAATTTTTGTCGAAAAAAAAAATCCCGACCTATCTACCCTAACATATTTTTGTGTATGCATAAGTGATCATCACATTACTTTTTGGGGAGGTACCCGGCGAGGGACAGCGAAAACCGCGCGCACCAAACCACACCACACAGTGAACTAAGATCACCAGAATCCTCCATCCAAGCAGGCGGTAGGAAATGTAATTTGTCGAGTATATTCAGGCAGCATATAGGGGTGTTTTTCCAAGATGTTGTTGCTGAAATGGTGGGCTTATATTTTGTAAATATTGTCACAAAAATGTAATAATGACTGTAGCATATACATTTGTCATCACTTTTAATAATTAAATATTTTCTGCACGTTCGGCATCTAATCTACATCAGCGCCCGTTAAGTGATCGAAGGCGGTCCACTAGACCCGTTGTTATTGTTAGCACATATCTCATAATCATCTCCCCCCGGCTACAGGATAAAGTAGCCATGCAAATAAATATATCTGTTTACGTTGCAACCTTACCAGATCTTTATTCTGTACCGTTAAATATTGTGACAAAATTCGTAATGAAATGTGTACATGTTAAAGAATAGAATAATTGTATCATGTAATACTATACGTGTAAACTATAAGAACCCTGCCTGACCTGGCTTATACTAAACGAACGGTTTAACGCTGTCGGTCGTCTGCACGTATAGGCCTACTGCACTCTGATCGATTTGCGATAAATGGAAAGTACAGGCTTGAAGGGCAACTAACTTCCGCTGTACATTTTAGGTTCTGTTTGAGGACACGAGCATACCTTAAAGGAAGCAGGGTAAAAGAACCTTTACAAATGAAAGTGTACAGCGGCCTCTATACTATCATTAAAGGGACTACCATTTGAGTAAGTTCAGAGGGTATCATGACGAACCCAAAGGTCTGTCCCGAGGGTCTGAAAGTATAACTGCTCCTGGATGGGGCGTTAGTCCACCACAGGTTGACCCTGCTATAGATTCACTAACAATTTTCCAGTATACCCAGTTATGCACTTGGGTTGAGAGAGGCACTTGAGTGAAGTGTCTTAGCCAAGAGCACAACACATCGATCACATTACTAGGTATCAATATGACGGAATCACTGAAAACCTAACAATTCACAATGTTGATGCACTGTGGTCTGCTGGAAAACGTTAACTTCTCTAACTATCTAAATGCAAATTGTATACCATTGTAATTTCTTTTACTTTGGCTACTGCTAATTATAGCTTTTTAGCACTGTTTCGCAGATCTTCCATTAATATGTATTATCCATGGATGATTAATTGCCTAGCAATATACACCCGGGTGGATTGTATTGTTCAGTAGTACATGTACATTGTGTATTGAACTCTGTTATCACTAAAATAGTGGCTCCATGGTAGTACAATGTATAGTAAGTGATGTAAATTTCCATTTTATAAACCATCTTTATATACACGTTCGGCACAGGCTGCTTAATGGGGGAATTTTTGGATACCGACATCAAATCGAACCTTACATTGGTCGCGCATATACGGTTCCCTTTAAAACGAACAGACAGCAACTGAATTGGATAGAGGATGGTTTAACTTTATGCGATGGTTCCTTATAGAGATGAGCTAGCTAGCAGTGTGAGGCTCCTGGAGGGCGGGGGGGGGGGGGTGGAAAACAAATTCAGATTACAAATTAAAAAATCAATCTCTAACTCCTATACTAATGAAATGTAAAAGTATTATTACATGTATTTGGCTTCACTGTGGATTGATGTAGCTATCAATAGACGTCCACACAAGCCGTATACTATATATCATTATCGCACTACATCTCGACACCCAAAGCCAAACTGCATTTGGTGATATTACAACTTTTTTCTTTTAGAATGTTAGGGCTATTTAATCAGAATTCCCACGTTTGCGAGGGGCCGCCAGCAAGAGAGATGATTAAATCAAAGGCGAGCATTATTTCGCGCGCGCGCAAAATTGTAATCCTCCGGAGAGACGGGGGACTCTTCGTACTATAGTCGGGCGCATTAAACCTCGGGCAATATTTGAGGGCTGTTTAGCGCAGCGACAATGCAGGATACGCGACGCCTGGCGGTATAAATAGTCGTTCGAAACAGAGGAAGGAGTAGAACGTGCAAAGGAGCACACACGCTAATGCCTAAAATATTGTAATTTGATCCTTGCTATATCGACCGACCGTGTATTGTGAACTAGTCTGAAGGAGAACTAATTGAACGCCGTGTCCAATAAAAATCTCACTTCAGAAAGCGTATTAAAGTTGTGGCGGTGTTGTGGTGTTTATTTCACACTGTAAA
>JAVCKS010041365.1:0-11072 GCA_032273685.1 Pteraster tesselatus
TATAACTTCGGACATGACGTCAATTTTATGGTTTCAAGTTGTTGAGAAAACTATTTAACGGCGAGGAATACCTACCTCCTACTTGAAAACGAAAATAGAATATTCTTGGGCGAACGTTGATGCAGTGTTAATTGTGTGTGTATTTTCCCTCCAGGAGCCTGTTCTGTGACGGTAAACTTACACAACATTTGTGCAAGCAGGCTTCTTTCTCCACGAATTTGGATGCCTAGTTATTCCATCCATCAAACCTTCTGTACGCGGAATGCTGATTAAACCTCTATGGGCTCCCTGACTACCACCCGAGGCGGGATGTTAGCTTAGCTAATTGTAAAGCGGGGAAAACCATTCGAGAATAGACAGTTGTCATAATGTTATGCAAGTTTTAGGACTAGCTTTGAGTTTTCAAGAAAGTATGCATTATTTTGCATAAAATTAGCATACTATTAATAAAATGCTATATTTAGTCGTGAATGTACTGCTGAAAGGCAATAAAAACGCACCAGTATTTTACTTCAACAATGAGTAGTTGTTCAGATAGAAAAAACTGCACAGCACGTTTTACTCCATGCATCCGTGAATAATAAAAGTCTCCCAATGTTGATCAAACCATCCTGTCAATTGTGTCCTAGATGCCTAATGCCACGTCTATCACGAGATCAACATAATGTTGCCATAGAGATTACACATAAAGTGGCACAACATCTGGGGCGTCCACAACGCATGATTGTTCGCCTGCTTCAATGTCATCTATTGACACCTTGTGTTGCAGACTGTCACTTCACGTTGTGTTGCAGACTGTCACTCTGACCTCACTCAGGGACTTGTTCCGAACTCAAAATATATTAAAACATTATTTCCAACTGCAAAACCTTGCAACAAAAGGATCTAAGTCATTACTTTAGTCATCAAATCAAATTCTTGTATTTTGTTCTGACAAATGAGTTAATGTACATGTACATTATGATTTATAATATTACAGTCAATCTACCTGTACCTGTTGTACTTGCTTGTAGGTAATAGGTCAAAAACAATCCTTTTCTGCCAGAAGGAGGGTAAATATTATATTTATACTTAAACGATGAATATCATTACAATACCTGCAATTTCTATATTTAATTTGTGACTGGCCATCTCGGTGAAAATTTTGAATTTTTCAAATTTGCCAAGAGTGACAGGTCCACATCACTCCGAGGATATCTCATGAGCCATAATCAACAGAGAATTATGGATTACACTTTTGGCTGCCAGACTACATCTCTCAACATCTCAGGGGTAAATTATAACGTGCTAATGAATAAATTATTATTCACCAATTTTTAAATATTTTATGAATATTTATTTACCCTAATACAACAAACCTGATAAAAATATTTCTGAATATTTACTATTTTGTCATTGTCCCTTGTGGAAGTATCTTAACCCACAGTAACCACAGGCATGAGGTCCTGGTTTGTCCTGCAAAAATATAGAAAGAATAACAATAACAATCATCATATCAAAGTTTAAGGTATGTATTAAGACTGTTGGAGCCAGGTGCCACAATCTGTGAGGGCCCAAGTCCAACTCCCTAGTCGAATTCCAGAAAACTCCAAGAAGAGGTCTAACTACATTGTACTCCCAACAAAATTAACAGAGAAATTATAACAACTAGATTTGTGTTTATTGTGAAACAAACACAGAACTGTTTTTTTTTTCTTTTTTTCTGTGTCTGTGTCTGTGTGTGTTTTTGTGTGTCTGTGTCATTGCGTCGGTGTCGTTGTGTCAGTGTCTTTGTGTTTGTGTTTGTCGATCTGCCTGTGTGTCCTTTGTGTATGTATGTGAGTCGTGCAATGAAACCCAATACAACAAAGCCACCTAAACGTCCACGTTGTATATAACTAGCTCCCTTTAATGTTTTACAATGTAAATGTATACTCGCACATTTAGCTCTACCACGTTTACAAGGCATTATTCAGATAGCATTAGCTGTTATCGATCAAGTACACACTCCGTGAGGCACTATTGTTTATATTATTGGAAGGTTACACTGAACAGGTTGTACTTTCAACACACAACGCACGTGTCTACTGTACATGTATTATCTTACAGCGTTAAATTATAGTTATAATAGTGAAAACTATTATAGGTACAGTAGTGTCAGTTCCATGGGAAGATTTTAAAACAGCATCAATACATGTACATGTATATGTGCTACAGACAATAAATAATTTTCTAAGGATAAGCTAATTAAGTCAATCACGAAACCAGTTGTTGGTAAAGTGCAGGTTGGCATTCTGCATAAGGCTGCATGTTAGTGTTTCAATACAGTTGATTCAGAATCTGATACAGCAGGGGATTGATTGTCAAATGCTGCTCCTTGGTTTAGGGAAATATTTCACATGAAATATACTGGTTGAAACCGGATGGTCATAGAATATTTAGTGTGTAAAATTATAAAGATGAAAATATACAATTAAATGTTATATTCTGCGAGTGAAATGAGGATAATTATACAGAAGAAACTAATGTTGTTTATGTATATAAAAATAATTTCATTCCATAAAATTCCAGATGGTATTTTAAATTATGAAGGACTGACGTCCTCCTCAACTGATGTACATGTACATGTAGGCTGTACCTAATTAGTTTGATTGTTTTATTCATGAGTAATTTTATTTGATTACCCTTACACTTACCGGGAAGATAGTGTTGTGAAATTACACGGTGACTGATTATAGAATGATCAGTTATTAAAAATATTAGATCGACTTGCACGTGGAGTCTGTTCTGCAGAAAGTACAGTAAGAGCGTTATGTGTTTACATTGCGCACCTGAACTGACCGCTCTAGGGCCCTCGGTTGGCAAAAGGCGCACCACAGTATTGTTGATGGCACACTTTTTCGGATAATAAAGATTGTAAAATTGCACCTTTAAAGTGATACCATGTGACACTTGAAAACCTAACTGCAACATGACCTAAGATTGATGGGATACATTTTAGCCCATACAAAATCGCGCATTTCATTATGTACATAGATATCTTGTTAAATTATTTAAAGGTGGAGATCACGTTACACTTGTCGATGTCATTATGAGAAGACCCAATATTCTGGATGCAATACAATTGCAAGATTTCAGCTTGGTTGAATATATTCCGTCTTCAATTCATGCAAGGACAATATAGATGTACATGTACAAGTGTACAACACCTTAGTGACTGTGTTGACAGACGAAACAAACACACGCGCACAGCTACTGTAGCTCTAGGGAAATTATATTTTACAACGTGGCGAGACAAAAGTGGGTCAAATTATGAAACTTTTTCCGTTTTCGCACAAAGTTATAGACAGTGCGACCCTGTTTTGGCAAAACGATATATCTTTGGAAATGGCATCTTTAGAAAAAAGGCTACGAAAGTAGCATTACCCAACATTTTTATGTTAAAACACGGGACAGTATTACTGCTGATTGAAAAGAGCGCCCTCAGTTACCCTAAATTGCTCTTTATCTCAAAATTGGGAAATTTGAAGTTACATCGTTTTGCCAAAACAGGGCCGAGTGGGACATTGATCAAATAATGATTTGGAAAACAACTTTTTTTAGTCTCCTCCTAGGAAGTCGAAATAAACTGCTTAACCTACATGTACATGTAACTAAGTGGCCAACAAATAAGAAAACACCTTGTTCCCCATTTTTTTAGTGTTAATTATCGAGAACAATTAAATTTGCTAATTAGTCAAAATGACTAAGATAGCGTTTCAAGGTTTGACCACCAATATTTAGGGATGAAAAAGTGACAATGGTAATGTTTTAAAATTGTTTTGTCTAGGTAAAACAATATGTAGTTTGATCAAACATGCCAGCGGGCGTAGTTTTTGATAAACAATATTGATTATCAGTCAATGTTTGACCAAGCAGTTGTGTTTTTCGGTAATTTGTGTTTCTCATTTGAGCTTGTTACATGTATGACTAATTATCAATTTAATTATATTCAAAAGTGTCACTTTTGTTGCTTTAAATATTAAACAATACAAATGTCTATCCAAATAAAATATTTGTCTTTTTTCGCTGAAAATAAAATGATACACCTGTACCTATGTGTATGTACCTACATGTACATGTACGTGTACCATCTTATGTGTATGTGTCGTGGGCTCGTGGCCGAGTGGTCTAGTGCACTGGATTTCAGGGTTCAAATCCTAAACGTGACACTTGTATCCTTGGGCAACGCACTTAACCATACATGTACTTGCTCCATTCTTAGGATGTAAAGCCGTAGGTTCCGTGTGACACACACGGTAAAGAATCCAGAATACTTATCGTGAAAGAGAATGGGCATGCACTGGTAGTTCTGGCAGTCTGATGACTATTGGATGCAACAATAGTCACCAAATGATCCCATTCCTGTAATTGGCTGTTATTCTGCTGTTAGATGTGGTACATGTATATAAATACATAAATAAATAAATAAATACATAAATGTGTATGAGCCTTTATTAATATTTTTCAATGTAAAATAGGAGTTGGCCTAGCCAGGCCTAAGCTTAGACATAAGCCAGCCTAACTACATGTACATCAGAAACAAGTACAACTGCAGAATACCCCTTAAAGTAGTCGTTTTTTTTAACCCTTTCACACCCCAGGGCCCACACGGCGGGCCATATCGGTACATTTCCCTGACTGGGCACAAGTACAACACGTACATATTCAGTAAAGAAAGGGTTAAGGCTGCATAAATATGTACACATTTACGATGTTGGCACTGATGTTATTATTTTGTACAGAGGAAGATAATGATGTTGTGTGGTATTCTGCAATTAGTCCGATCTAGGTTAACGGCCTAATTTAAACTAGGCTCGAGTTGTCAACATAATGGTGATACTGCATGTACAAACATAATGGGTGATGCAGTCTTGAAATATGATAATGGTTTTACTATTTTATACTACATGTAGGCCTAAGTCAAATGTAAAGTGCTCCTGGTTTGAGGCCAAATATTACCGTAATATATTGCCATAAACTTGTTTCTTGCAATTTTACAATGCATGTTGTGAAAAGATTTACATTGAGGGCAGTTGCCCTGATTAATAATGTAATGATGTTTGTATTTTGTTAGTGTTTTAACTAGTATACCCGTCGCCCGCGCTTGCGGGCTAAATACTGTTGATGCCGAATTGATGATTTGTTGAGTGGATTGTTTCGCACATTGTTATGGTCGTTCGCCCGCCCGTGTGCGTGTACTGTGCAAGTACTGCGCGCGTTGCACAGCGCTCCACGCTGCGCGCTTCCACGCGGTGATGGTGACGTAATTTATGGCGACGCAGAGGAGCAGCGCATTTTATTAGTAGTATAGATTATTGCCTTTGAGTTTTTGTACTTACCTTAATGCCTTTAAAAAACTCTGCCTTTAAAATTGCTGTGGTGCCTTTATTTTGGGTATTTTTGTTTGGCACAAAATGCTGCGCCCTTTTCTTGCTGTAGTTTCTTTACATGTACATGTGTACACAATCTGTATGAGTGTAATGATATGCTATTGGCTAACACTTCATGTAAAAGTTTGTTCGTAATGTTAGTTCTTTTTCCCAAAAGAACCTAATTTCTCCGCTGTGATTTTATTTAATGTGATAAATGTGTGTATATAAAGAAATAATTTCAGAATTTGTTTGTCCCGCCCAACCCTTAATTTATTACATAATGGGTTTTTGTCTGAAATTTGATTAAAAATAACACCTGAGGTGTCATGAGTTTCATCACACACAAAAAAGAAGCTATATAGTGGTATTTTTGTGTTGAGAAAAGTATTAATTATTTTTTAATATGCTTGTATGGTAATTCCAAGAATTGTGTGTAATTTCACAGAAAACGACAGGAACAGTAAAGTTCGTAAAGTTCATTACGCGTGCTGTCATGGGACGCTGAATGTTTTTTATTTGTTTTAAACACAATCTAAATGTTTCTGTACCATTATAAACATACGAAAATCTTATTAATACTTTGAAATGCATAACTACAAAAAGCAAACTACATCAATAATGTGTTTGGATTTTTATGAAAATTGAAAAAAATTATGAATGTTTGGGTGTGAAAATATAACCAACTGAACATTCTTCAGAATAAAAAGTTGTCGATTTCACTAGAAATGTCCACATCAACCCCAATTTACAGGAAAACGAAATTTATTATTTTCTTATTGTTTTTAATTGCAGGTACATGTACATGTAGGTGACATTTACTTATTCCAAGGAAATAAACTACTTGCAGGTTTAAGACCCCACCCTGTTACTGTGTTAGCCAGTATCATATCATTACACATGAGCAGTTTGGCGGTGAGTGGCTTGCTACTATAGGCTAACAGTTACTTACTTACCAAGTTAATATAAACCTTAGGGTGGCCTAATGAGGGGTCTCCACCATCACACCACACATCGGTGGTTGCTACCGCTTTAGGTGGCTCTTCATCTATCAGGTTGATTGCAAATTGCTCATTCACCTACCGGTAACAAACAAAATATAATGTATTGCACACTTCATCACTAAAATGAGGGCTTTTGGAAATACACTAGATACCGGTACCCACAATGGTGCAACATGTATTGTACTGTAGACAGCACATACCCATACAGAGAAAAATTTGACAATTTTGGAATAGGGCTACCGTAACTTTTGTCCAGAAGAAGTTGGTCAAAGTTGGGATATATTGTGTATGAATTGTGACATACATGTAGTTCCTAGACATTACTATAGTGAAATAAAAACATTTATTTGATCAGTCATGTTCTTCACAATGAAGCAAACATAAATAGCTTTTTTGAACCGAGATAAAGGTCAAATTAGGGTTAAGTCTGTGTAAGAAGTGTTAGTGGTATATGGAGAAGTTTTCCTACCAATATTCTGTTTGTGATCATGTACCCCAAACAATAACAATAATGTTGATGCCAAAATTGATAAAAGAGCGTCAGTCAAACTCGGTTTTACTACCGGCTATTCCTATTCGATGGAGACCGCTAAACTGTCTTTCAAGCCCCGAAGTCTGATGTCACACTCCCAACAAACCGCACACACAGCACGCGAAGTTTGTGTACACAGCAAAATGGTGTACTTTATTTACGATAAATAAAAAGAATTGTATTCACAGCAAAATATTTATTATTACATTTTTTTGAAATTTTTTGAAATTTAAGATTTTAAAAATATATTAATGCGACTTTAACCGCACAAGTCAGTGTACGGATCGTGACCAATGGGCGAAAGGGTTTACGTTGTTCGGAATTGAAATCACGGATTTGAACATAAGCGCAGAAAATAGCTGCCCCCAGTACCCTAAGCGACCAAAATGGAGAAAAGTGATGGGCATATTTACCTCACCAAGTGCTTTCTAAACGAAAATCTGACATTCTAGGGTCATTTTGACACGTTTTGAATAGAGTTTAACTCTGAGTTGACATGTATACTGGGAAAACTTCTCCTTTAAACATCAATTTGAACACACATACTTTAAAAGTTATGGTGTAGTTTTGATGGACGAGGCATTCCTGTTCATTTCCACCAAAAAGCGACCGGAAGGAAAGGCCAGATTGGGGTCACGTCTGTGTACGAAATGTCACATACATTTCATAAGCATTTCGTTAAGGAAAAAAGGAAGCATTGGTTTAGTAGTTCTGCAGATATGAGTTTGTGTTTGTATTAAATTTGATTTAGCATAATTTGACTCCTGATGATGTCATTTTGGCATATTTCTTCCAGACTCATCCTCAAAGAAGGTACACATGCACTAGGTTTGAAAATTAAGGGATGAAGGAAACTGGTACATGTGGGGTTAAAAACAAGAGGTCCCAAAAGAAAAATAAGGAAGACAATTTGTTTACAAGAGCTATAATCCCGGCCATATCTCGTTGGGCCCCTGTTCCCCTGTTCAATGTTGGCTCTCATTGCGCGGTCTGCCTTCTTACAACATTGAGCGGGGGAGCGGGGGAGCGGGGGAGGGAATGTTTATTTTCACGTGGACCATTATGTGGCCTAAGCATTTTGGCCGGGAATGTCTGAAAGTTCGCTTTGTTTATCTGTATGCAGTTAAGTGGACACAGATATACTGCAATCTTTGGTGGAGCAGAGAAATTTCATCAAAGTGCTGCAAAGCATTGTATAGTTAGTACAGACAGCAAGAGGCAATTGTCAGCATGGTATTTCGTGGTTTAATCTCAAATGAAAATCGTGCATATACATGTATTCGTCTTTTGCGGAGGAGCGGAAAATCACCGAGAGAAATAGCGGCAACAAGCGAAGTATCGCGTAGTTCGGTTCAACATATTTCTGAATGTGACGGGGCAAGTTGACCGCTCTCGCCGTAAGCAGAGGTGGCCAAACAAACATTTGTCCAGGCGTCAGGATTTATAGAAGAGCAAAAAATGTACATTGAAATAATTGGATTTAGTTAAGTGAACAAATGGTTTGTTTATTTCCCGTTGCCTTGGATAAGTGTGGTAAAACAATGCGCACATGATGGCACATTGTGCTGTTTTTGTTCTGGAATCTGGTACAAGAAGGTGAAGCTTCACATTCTTCTACGGCCGAGGAAACACCAAATTAAATTCAAATTTGATGTTTGCTCGAAGCATTTATTTCTTATTTGACAAACTGTAGATGTTTGTAATAATCTAAATATTGTATGTTCGCTATGAATGTTAACAAAATAATATCAATTTACCCAAGTGTCGCTGCCATAAATAGCCCGTCCGAATAGAAACTCCATTGCCTCCTTACTCTGAAGCGCTAGAATTGGATGACATTTAATTGAGAGTAGAAATTTCTTGCACTGGATCCCAGTTGTATAAGGTGAAGAGGAAAGTCCCCAATGGTGGCTAACGATGGAGAATTGGGGTTGGCAGCATTGTTGCATAAAATGCTGTGGACTGTCGTGAGCTCCTTGTTTATATTTGTCGACCTTTAGCTGCTGAGAAAGTAGTCTCTTTCAGAAAGACCTGAAGCTTGATAGCATTCATGTTGAGGAATGCTGGCTGGCTGGGAGATGAGATGGAAAGGGCATAAGCGTGGAAAATAGCATAAGTGTAAAACCCCGGCCAGTCGAAAATCAGAGCTTCTGAAGCCCAAGCTCAGAGGATGCAAAGAGGACAGTGTGCGATGTCTATTCTAGCCTGTTGGAGATTTGCTTCACCACCGAGTCCCAGGGTGGTCCTGTAAGTGGCATCAGCCACAATATTAATTGTCAAGGAAGGACTAGTTCTGCAGCTCCCAAATGGTGTGTTACATGCACGCAGGGAGAGAGCACCACCACTGAAGTTCAGGTACGATACTACTGTCAAGTTGTCTGCCACGATATGACCACTTGTCTAAGATTCTTGGATCAGTCTGAAGTGGTTTCTTAGAAAATGAATAGAAGCTTTCGTGTGATTGATGTAAAGGTACATGTAGCATACTGATGATCAGGTTTCTGCTACTAAAAGTCGATCATGCTGGGCCCCAGCTGGACTCCGAAGCAAGGATGCCATGGAGGAAGAGGGGCTAAGGTAAGAAAAACTCATAAAGATTTCCCTGAACTAATGGGAAATAATAGTTTCTCTGGAAATGACCAAACGATTTTCCAGCACCAAGTGGAAATCAGTTTCTCTGGAAACGCCTGTAGGAGTTTCCAGCACTAGCTGGAAATCGCACTTTCTCTGGAAACAGCTGTAGAATTGCCCTGGGAAAATCGTATTTTCTCTGCAAACGTTTGAAAGATTTCTCAGCAACAGTTGGAAATCAGAGTTTATCTCGAAACGCCTGTAGGATTTCCCTTAAAACCAGTGGGAAATTATAGTTTCTGTGAAAAATACTGAGGTTTCCCTGTAACAGGAAAACGTAGTACAGTGTATGTTAAAAGAAAGGAAAAAGGATTAAAGTTACTTTTTCAATCACGATATTATTCGTCTAAGGAAGACCATTCATTTATAAACTAGATTGAAAATTGTACTTTCTTCAGATAAGACGAAGCACTTACATAAAGGATTTTCTAGTGCCCGGCAGAAAGTATAGTCTGCTTATAAACAAAGGTAACCCTTTCAATCTCAAAATATTTCCAGACATCAAATGTAAAATGAACAGTAAAATGAATAATAAATAGTTCACTATATATTATGCATCAAGAATTGACCGAAGTTGCAAAGGGTGTAAGTACATGTAGTTAGGACTTTAAAGTTCAGTCAGGCATGAAAGGGCTATCTAAACTTTGCTATTATGATAATGATATATGTTTGTAAGAAAAATTATTTATTCAAATATTCAAAGACTAATCAGAAAGTATAGAGAAAGCAGGCCTACATGTTTTTTGCGGTCTGTACTCAACTGCTAAACAAATTTAAAAATTGCTATCACGATAATGATATTGAGCAGATAGGAAAGAATGTCTTTCATTCAAGGACTGGTTGAAGACAACTTCCTTTAGATAGGTAAAGAGAAGGTACAGTACCAGCCAAAAGTGCGAAACAAGATTAAAATCTGGTGACTGTGGAAGCTAGATCGTCATTTTCAGCTGTTTATTACTTTCCTTCTTTGCCAAATAATTTGTGCACACATTTTAGGTGTTTGGCGTCTTGTCTTGCTGGAACGTGAATGACTGTCCAATCAGCCGCAATCCTGATAGAATGACGTGTCTCCGCAGTACATGTTTTGTGGTAGTCATTTAGGTTGAGGATGCCACAAACTACAGATCATCTACAGATCATCAACATTGTCACCAGCAAAACATCCCCAGACCCTAACAAGTGCTGCCTCATGCCCCCTCCATGTTTCACAGTGGGAACCACACGTACATGCAGAACTCATGCGTTCACCCTTCCTGTATCTTACGAACACCCTGCGGTGTGATCCTAATATTTCAAATTTGGATTCATCAGTCTATAAGATGGACTTCCATTTCTAAGATGTCCAGTTTCTGTGTATTTTTGGCCAAGGCAAGTCTTTTCTTCTTATTTATCAGTAAGATTTGAAGCTTTGCATGGTGTAAAGAACAATAACTACATGTAGGTTAAGTTTGCGGGTAACAACCATGTAATATTAATCTCTTTTTGGAAAGAAATGTGGTTCTGAAAAGAACCGAT
>JAVCKS010041376.1:0-19409 GCA_032273685.1 Pteraster tesselatus
GAAAACGGATAATGATGAAGTAATAATTTATTTCGAATCAGAAAAACTTGTTTTATATAATACATATTCCTGTTTCTTATTGCGTGATCGGTAAGAGCCCCATTTTAAGGTATGAGTCTGCTTCTGGTGCAATTATTTGTTGTCCTTGACTCTTTACCCTAATCCTGATATATTTTGATGTATTGTATGTAACGTGTGGCGCTACCATAACACCCGCTGGGCACCGGCAGCTAGCTGATCGCGTGGGATCCGGATCGGACGGCGCTAGCTTTTAAAACTGTCTTTGACTAGTGAAGACGCCCTCTAGCTAGCTCTATTACGTGTAATAAGACTAGAGTCGAGTCGAGTACAAATCAATCAGACATCGACACTAGCTAGCTAGCTATAGCATCATGACAGCGGGATTCCAACCAGGCGCTGCGCCTTTTGGAAATTTCATCAATTATTATTCCTTCAATCCACCTGAAAAGCGAATTAACTTCATTCCTACCGATCTTGTGCATATAATATGTGGAGTAAGAACAGAAAACATGACAGTTCTCGACATCGGCTGCAATGCAGGGGTAATTAATCACTAGAAACCTACCGCGGGAGTCGCAGATTAGCTAGCTATAGGGCGCCCTCAATGTGATTGTGCGAATTCAAGTCTCGAATTAATTTTGGGAAAAATTCGGGTGCTAACCGCCGGTTTCCCTTCGTTTAATTTATGAAATATACTTTAATTAGACTCAGAAATATCTAAAATAAGAAATCACTTTGAGGAAGAAGTTTTTAACTTGATCTAATAAATTTTTTAATGACAAAATCGGTCCAAATGTTTTAAAGCCATGATCGCAATAATGATGCATTGATGGCCATGCTTTTTTTCCCCCCCAGAATTTAACTGTGGCATTGTACGACCATCTCATCTCCGAGAAAGAAACCGAGAATGATAAAGAAATAACCACCAAAGATCAGACCCAATCATTACGTAAAGCGCAGAACGGTAGTGTACAGATTAATGTCTTGGGCTGTGACATTGACGATCAGCTCATCAGACGGGCAAATGAATCCAACCCGCATCCTAGCAACATCCTCTTCCTCGCAATGGACTTCATGTGCGACACTTCAAGGAACACCATCTTGACAGATTTCACATCGGACAAGTCAAAGGCTAACTTTGATCTTGCCTGCTGTTTCTCCGTGACTATGTGGATACACCTTCAGCACGGCGATGCCGGCTTGCGTAAACTGCTCAGAGAGGTTTCTGCCGTATCAAGGTTTTTACTAATAGAGCCACAGCCATGGAAGTGCTATAAGTCGGCGTTAAGACGAGTGAAGAAGCTTGGAGTGGACAATAAGTGGCAATTTGACAATCTTGAAATCAGGGAGGAGGTTGATGAGCAAATAGAGAAGTATCTGTTGCTGTCTTGCAGCATGGAACTGGTCAGAACACTCGGAGAGACTCACTGGGATAGACGATTGCTTTTATTTAGAAAAATTCAATCGTAAATTGTGTTAAAAACCTGACAGCAACTTTAGAATACCCGTCCACCACGTCCCTTTTCTAAAAAATACCTCTTGTACCCAGCCTTTACATCACAATGATGTCAATTACAAGGGTATCAGACTTGCAACAAAATGGCGAATGGACGGGTATTCTGGGCTTTTATTTTTTCAACAATGTGATAGTCCATAAGCCAGTGAGAGTTAAAAAATGTTAAAGCATTGGGACGTAGCTTGGATGATAGCGTTTTGTGTATTGTCATCCTGTTTACATTTAGCTTTTGTGCAAAATAGCCACTACAAGGTAAGACATCTACTGAACAAAGTATATAATAATACATGAACATTACAATTTGTCTCACTATTTGCAAGGATCATTTACTTCTCAACAAAAAGCTCTAAACATGCCTAGGTTGAAGAGTATGTCATTGGTGAGAATTATTCCCCTCAGATGATACCGGTGGCCAAAAATGACCTGGTCTGACTCAATGGCCAATATAATGCTGATCCTTTCAAGTACAATACCAATCGTTCTTTGACAGAAAATGTTCAGGTAAAACTTCAATAGTCTGTAACTTGCTGTTTAAATGTTAACATAAATCACACAAGTTAGGTACCATGTAATCATACAATTGACAGGATGTTTTTATACTCTGGGAGTGAAAATAAAATGTGACTATCCAGAAAATTTGTGAAAACAAATAAAAGCATCCGGTTTGGGATTTTTCAATTGGTTGACCTACAGTTTAGCGGTGTTTCCGTTTCATTTTTACTTAGTTTTATTGGAATACTCACTCTACTTTCCTTTTATGTGTTGCCGAACAATAATGTACTTTGTATTTTAAATACATGTTATTAAAGGAAAACAATATTGTAGGAGTTTATTAGAGGGTTGCTGTACCTTAGGTCAACAATGAATTTATTTCTTGTAAATTGTCGTAACAGTGTTTTTACACTAGTCAAACGTATCACTGATCCAACATTATCTACAACAAATGCATACTATTTTTACTAACACATAACAGTTTTTTCTACACATCAACGTCACTTATTTATATCTGAGATTTTCAGTTTCAGAGTCCTCCTCAATTGATAGGTTACCGTTGCGCATCCTCTCTTTGCTCTTCATGATTTTGTAGCGATTTCGGTCAACAAGTCGCTTCGTCAGAATAAAGGATGTCACAGCAGCAGTGATAATGAAAGACCTGAAAGAATTAGATTTAGGACATTTCATTATGAAATTATAATATTAAATGATATTAAATCATAAAACATAAAATTAGGACTAACTGATAGACTAATGGCAGAATACCCCGCAACCACGTCCCTTTTCAAAAAATATCCTTGTATTAATTACAAGGGTACCACACAACTAGTCACCAACTAGTCACCGAGTTGCGGGGTATTCGACAATTGAGCGTAAAATTATATATGAATCACAGCATGTAATTTGTCATAGGCTACAGTGACATTAAAAGTACCGTTACAAATACTATATACATATAATGATTATCGTAAATTATTTTCACATATTTTACCTAAAATTCAGCCCCTACTCCTAGCACGTAAATGTACATGTACATGTACATGATGTAGCTACCGGTATATAGTTTAACTAAACGTGACTTACCAACTAACTAAGATTTTGGTTCCTTTGGTCCACTGTCTTACATTGAAGTGAATTCCCATTTTTGGAAGTGTTCATCAAATCCTAAATAATAAACTGTCACTTCAAGTTCAAGTTCAATCAAAATCACATCAGTACCACAGTGCTGTCTTCGGTTCTGAATGTGAACGATTCAGAGTCAGACTGCTGCCAGTGCCACAGTGCCAGTGAGTTTATCATCAGCTGAGTTGATCACATACCCGTACTGCGGTAGGCTGTAGGTTTAGTACTTGAAATGAGTGATGATGCGGCACATTAATCAAGGATAGAAATCAAAATTAACAGATCTGGAGTAGACATCATATCTGTATTAAACTTGAAAACTTAAATTAAATCTAGACCGTACGTACCAAGTACTATATAGAGTAGTACCTGGCTAGCTGCAGAGCTAGCTAGCGCTATACTATAGCTAGCTGAGCCCTTGCTAATTGCGCGCGTGCAAACGGCTCTGACTAGCCTGTGATGGCGCCCTCAATAGTCTAAATAACATGGCGAGCTAATATCGACTGGCACAGAAACTAGTACAGTGTGTGTACATTATGTACGCTTTCTAGGCACGTTCTGACCTGAGTGTGTGCTAGTGGCTGACGTGATGAACGTACATGTACATAACATGTGTATGCAATTTTAATATAAAAAAAAGCGGTTTGCCTGGACCTAAAATAATTTAACAAAACCATACGATATGTCTTGTTATGTCTGCGGAAGTTGCTTTAAATTAAGAGGTAATAACATTAGTAGCATAAAACGAAACAGGCAACTTTTTATGAAATTACATTTCTGCCGTACGGGCATAGCTAAGGCCTAGTCTAGTGACTGTATTTTGCATTATATTATTACATTGCATTTGCAGTCACTTGCAGTTGCAATTGACTGCAAATGTCATGTTCTTTGAAAGTTAAAACTCTGGCTTGAATAGGCTAGTCATGATTTGGTGAGCCCAGGCACTGGTGGACAAGTTCGTATTACCATAGAGGTAGAATTTTCCGGCAATGCCGATTATCCCACTCCCAACACAGATTGTTGATCGCTCAGGCCTCAGCATCTTTCAGCCTAAATTGCAAATTGACATGTTCATCTTTCTTTACTTTAGCCCCTAACATAGATAGTTTTCAATAATATTACCATTTTCCTGTAGGATGGAGTTCATTGGTTATGGCAGTACGTGGTATGAAATCGGTCAACACACGTATGATAAAACCAATGCACATTACTAAAGCTAAGCTGATGGAAGTCACCAGATTCCAGGAACGTAAAGACTTGAAACTGATGGCAGAAAAGTGCTCTATGCGCCATAAAAGAGACTTCATCAAAACGGTGAGGCTACGCTCTTGCTGTGTTCTGTAGTGTTAGGTCTCTTTTTTAATGAAGTATTGAGGTCAAAACTAAATGTTCAAAATTAATGCACTTTCTTGTACGTTGGCCCTTCAGAATACCAGCAGTGGGGCCAAGCCATTTTAGTTTGAGACATATGCCATACATGGATGTTTTTATGGAACAACTATAGAATACAGGGCCACTGGAAACTGCGATATGACTATGGCAACTATACCCAATAGGACTATGGTCAGTGCGGGTACTTATAACTTATAGCCAATGTATACTTGTGCTTTTTGCAACTGGCCCTGTATTCTAGAATTACTCCATTCCTTATCAATTGGGCAACCAAAGCTGCCAATAGCATGCAAAGGGTCAACCGTTAAACCACTGTTTGTCAGTGGCCCCGTACTCTATAGTTACTCGTTTCTATTCGTGTATTGAATGATATGAGTAACTTTCTTTAATAGCCAAAGGCAGTGCAGACCTTTATGGCCGACCAATGCCGCCAGTACATCTGCGGACGCCAGCTTATTGCAGTGTACCACAACGAAGGACTCTCAAATGAGGAGGTTGCTTCTCTAAAACGACGTCTCAAGAAAGTCGACGTCACGCTGAAGATGTACAGTAATGATATAATGAGAGAGGTGGTAACGGGCACCGCGCTGGACAACTTGAGACCACTGCTGGTTGGCAGAAACATGTACGCCATAAGTGATGATCCGTCGGTCAAGAAACTACTGAAGATTACCAAGAAGATTCCCAAAATACACTTACTTGGTAGGAAAACAAACAATTACCCAGTACATGGTACACAATTTCTTCATTGTTATAACGGCAGTTTGTAGGAGCTTAACAATTTTTTTTCTTAAACCAAATAAATCAACAGGCAACTAGTATCAGTCCTTTGGTGGTGTTTGTTTTGCACTTACATTTTTGTTATTCAAAGAAAGAGTAAGTGCATGTAGAAGTATGTTTGTATGTGAAGAAAAACCTGGTGAAATTCCCGCTGCGACACTGAAAGTCACTGGTCTGTGGGTATTTTGAGCCCCGCGCCTACCAATAATGACAATCTAAATAATAACTAGTTTGATACCCGTTGCAGCGCACAATCTGTAATATGCCATTTTGTGAGCCTTGCGACATAGCATATGCCATGTCAGTTAGTTCCGATACCCATTGGAGTACGTTAGGCATGCATGCAGGTGGATACAGGTGTTTGCCCATTTGTGTGTTGAGAAAAAAAAATTAACTGTAGTGTTTGTCTTCTTGTAGGTGGTCTCGTTGAAAACCAACTCATGTCCGGTACACAGATGGTGCAGTTCTCCAAGCTACCAGACAAAGGCACATTGCAGGGTCAACTTGCTGGATTATTAACCCAGACAGTCAGCTCAACGTACAACCTACTACAACAAAACCAGCAACTGCTGGTGGCCAGTCTAGATCAAATGATCAAACAGAAAGAGCAGACAAATGTATGATCGAGTTGGAATGGACCCCTGGTCAGAGATATAGCCAGTCAGAGCAGAGACCCGACAGAGGATGCAGATCAGGACCTGGAATGCCAAGCCACATTTCTCAACTATTAAACAAGCTCTTTACAAACAGGAGTACATAACTTTCCTGTCTCTTTCACAATTTCTAAAAAAAATGTATACAGTATACAATATGTACCTGCAAGCTAGTGCAAGCTTTTGTTTTATTATCCTAATCAGTTTGCAAGTGTGTAATGTACAGATACTTTTCAATTTTACTTTCTTGAAAACCAGTTCCACTGAATATATACAAAACACAGGGGGTAATATACAGTGTTGCGTAGCTGTTTGCATAAATATATTTTCTAGGTATATGATAAGTAGAAAGAGGACAATTCCACTTTTTTTTGCGGACTATTTTTATTGGACTGCTTATATCTCATAAATATGTATAGATCAGCATTATACATGTTGAGGTATAAAAATTGAAGCAAAACTTGGTAGTGTTTGTGAATTATAACTTAAGTCAGGGTTATTTTCATTTCGTGTTTCAAATTATTCGTTAGGAGAAACATTTTAGAATTGAATGAACACCCTAACCACCCCACTAAAATTAATTAGAAAATATCAAATCATTTACCGTGTATGGTTGGGTTCGGTGGTACTTCATAACGCTAAAATGGACCGTATTCAGTACTGGCCATCCCATTGGTCAGTATTCTATTTGTTAGTAGACATGTATCCAGACCATTGATTGCCTCAAAAGATAGTAGCATATTACAGATTTACACCTAGGTACATATATAATGTGCATTGGCACAATATACAAATCTGTCATTGGCGAGATGAATAACAGAGAATAACAGACCGTTGTTTGTTTCTCATAATGCACATAGTACATGTACCTAAGTGATCCTTGTAGACCATCAATGAACAGTACAAAGATGTAGAAATAGAGGCCAGACCTCTGCTTCCACTTTTTAACTCATACATGTACATTAACATCCCACAGAATGGCTACTACATTGCATTTAATAGGGTTTACGAAGTACAGTATTAGATACATGGACTATTAGATTTCGACTAATATAATCTGTCGAAAAACTTGTCCTTACTGTACAATACAATTTATTGTCACCTTGTCTGTTACATGTAGTTATGAGTTTGTAAAAAAAAGTATGGCAATTATTGGTATTTTTTCTCTTTAGGAAGACATAGCATTCAAACAAATTTCTACATCAAGTAAACACAATATGCAAACATGGCAAAATATACACATAATTAGAACTGCTACAATATAATCTTACAATGTACTAGTTATGTATTTTATTACGGTATTTACCGGTAATAAACTACAGGAGGTTTTCAGCCAGACAATGTATACTTTCTTTGACCTAAAGCCCAATTCCTACATGTATTTCACATGAATGTGACACCTCATAATCACTCCGAAGTAATACTCGGTGCTTAATACTCCGTGCCAGATCCTGTTGGAACATGATCTGGGACTTCCTAGTTTGGGACCGGCACCTTCCTTGTCACTATCAAAATCTGTAAATAAATCTTGTGGATAAATATTGAATGTTATCTCTTTTGTCATTCTTTTAGTTCCCATTCATGAAGTTACTCGTAAATGCTTATTGTTGAAGCACACTGCATTGTTTATGATGTCATTCTTGTTTAGTTTCAGCACAGCAGCACCTAGGTGTTGTCCGTGTTTCCGCGACACTGTGGTTTTGATGTGTCTTCCCCCCCCCCCCAATATCAGCAGCCTCTCTGTACGTGTTGCGGAACCTCCTGATTTACAAATTAAGCACTGGGAACACACTATTACTTACAAACCTAGGGATAAGTGCATCTTAAAAAAAACCAAATTTTTCATATTTTGCAAGTTCAAATAAAAGAAGAAATACCAAACCGAATGCGATATAATTTAGCCTACTTAAATATTATCAGAGATATCAGTTTTTGGCTAAAAGCCTATTAAATTCAAGCGTTTTCAGGCTTACTCGTGGAAAATAAGGCTTCCCTTACCTGACTTTCCCGCCCTGGACAAGAACCTCTCGATACTGGCATCCATGTATAATCTCTATTTTCTGTACCTGCCACAGTACTAATCATTGTAGACAAAACCAGAGAAACTGCAACACATCCAAACTAGGTACAATTTGTTTTCCCCATGCAATGACCAACTTTTTGTTTTGAAGAATGAGTGCTATGACGGCCACAGTAATAGTGAGTTGGCACTGTTTATAGGTTGGTTGTCAAGCCAGACCATACTGTACTGCATTCGGTTTGACATTCTTTCTCAACTGGCAAAATATGAAGTTACATGTAACATACCTGTTAATGTTATAGTCTTCGTTATACCTTTTATTTCAACAATGGTTCCTTTAATCTACCATTTATATCTTGTTTTTCATTAATTTATTAGTATTATTCTGGTAAGTTTATATATTATTCTCCTGTCATTTTTAATAGTTCTGCAATGTAACCGTACAAATGCACTTTGAAAGTGCTGTACATTTTAAAAAGTAACAATAAAACTACAATAAGTCTTTGAAACGGTGCATCTTGATCAACAAGAACACATTCTTACAATTTCAACTAAGTTTGACTTGTAAACACCTGCTTAAACACCAATTTCCAAATTGTTAAATGTGTATAAAGGCACATATTTCTACAGCATGTTTAATTCTTTAAGTTTTACTAAAATAGAAATTGACGTGTGAATGAATCTGTGTTATCTACAAAGTAAGTTGGTGTCATTTTATTGTAAGATTTCTAAGGAGATATTTGCTTGTTTTGTGAGTGCTTTGTGTCCCCTCTATGCATAAATAGCATCACTGCACCACAATTATACATCTAGTACATTGTAAGAATCCACCATACCAAGAAACCATTTTCTTTGTGGTGCAGTGATACGATTTATAGATGACTTTTGGGAGGCAGGGCAGGGAGATGCAAAGCAATCACAAAAGCAATAAAATATCCGCTTAGAAATCTTTTATGGATTAAATGATTCAATGAAAGAACTAAACATAAATTTCTATTTCAGTAAACCTTTACATTTTTTAAATATTAGAACTACATTATTAGCAATGATTTTAAAAAGGCCAGACACACAAAAATGTGAACGTTCTATTTATCTGAAGAAAAAAAGTGCAGTATGGTGTAAATATCATTATTTTTATTCAATCGTAGTCAAGAAAAAAAAGAAAAACATACAAAAACCTAAATACTTTCTAAACTTTCAGGCTCTCAGAATACAACATACATGATAAGTACATACATACCGGCACTATAAACAACAAATCAATCGCTCAATAAATCATCCAATTATTAGAGAACCGAAAAAAATATAATACATTATAAAGGCATATTAAATATAAACAACTTTCCCAAAAATATGTACGATATTATCCAACAAATGTTTTGAAAATTGTAAGCAGCAAAATAACGTTGTCATACACATGTATATATGCAATGAAGGCATCAAAGTACAAATTTACAGCCATACACATTTTAATTGCGACACCTATAGATGCTATTAATATTAACATCTCAGTCACGGCTTGCATCCATTGGCAGAAAAAAGTATTTACAAAATTCAACTAGGGACACATGTTGGTCAATAGTATTTTATACCTACCAGTATTTAAAAACTGACTAGGGTGATGACATACATTGTGTACTGTATATATTGAACACTTACCGGTACTTATTTTAAAAGTTGACATCTTTGCTTTTTAGTGTTTTTCATTCACACCCCAGACTCCTTTGTTGCACTGGTATTCAGTGAGGCATGAACTCTGGGGAAGTCAATTCTTCTGAGGGATATGTTTAGCCAAATTTTAATATTATTTACCTAGATAAAGGCCCATTTAACAACAATTATGTTTTGCCTAGTTGTATGTGGATTTTAGAAGTATACTGTAGTTTAGGGGATTGCTAGACTAGTTTGGGATATTACTAGACCAGTTTGGGAGATTAACTAGACCAGTTTGGGAGATTAACTAGACCTGTATGGAAGATGTACATGTATTAGACCAGTATGGGAGATTAGTAGTTTGGAAGATTACTACACCAGTTTGGAAGATTCTTAATTATTACCTCAATTATTATTACCTTAGTTTTAGGGTATTCTTACATCAATGTAAGATATCGTCCTGCGTGTAGTACTGTGACTCCTTCAGATAATCTCGAAGTCGTCTTGGCAATGTCAGGCTATCAATATGATCGAGCCGAACGTGCTTTCGAATAACAAAGCGGCAGATATGCTGTAACGAGCGTGACTTCTGGAAGCGCGATATCGGGTACAGGAGCTGGACAGCGGCAGGAGGGAAACCCGGCAAACGAGGGCGAAGAAAGTACAAGACGCGGCCGCTGCGCGAATGACGCATAGCCTCCTCCACAAACTCCACGATGGAGGCACTGCCGTGACTGCATGGCTGAGACCAGAAACTGAACTTGCCTGTTGGGGGGATGCGAGGGGTGGGGTAACAACGAGACCATGTTATTTGGGTGTAATCGTAGAAACAAAATAATATCTCTGTGAAAGGAACAGTGGATTATAATTATTACGTTTAATAATAAGGCATACAATCAGTACCATTTGTATGGAGAAAACAGAGCGGGGGAGCATAGCATATGCATTCGGGGGGAGGGGGTGAATCAAAAGCGGGGGGGGGGGAATCCCCCTATCCCTACCCAATTCGCATGCTGCACAACTTCTAAAGTGAGACTTAGTGTGATTAGAATAAATGTGCTGGGGACTAGATCAGAAACACAGATCTGCAAAAGGAAAGAAAAATATATTTCCAATCAAATGTTTAGTATCAAATACAAGCACACGTGCATAATGTAGCTGGAAAGTTTAGATTTTATCATTTTTGAATTAAAAAAAATAAATAATTTTCTACAATTTTGATGATCCCTACGTCCAGCATCAATTGAGATGATGCCATCTCAATTACTGCCACATATTCAAATGAGCTACATGCCGCTTAGCAATGATTTGAGTGATGTAATTTAATTTAAACATACACTATAACCTAGTAGTTTATGTTTAAAAGATGCCAATAGGGGGTTTTAATCAAAAATGCTTTCCTGGTAAAAGTCTTAAAATAGGTTTCGCTCGTTAAACTTACCTGTCTGCGAGCACAAAAGGTTGGAAACTCTTTGTGAAGCGTGCATGCGTGCAATTTGCAAAGGGGCTCGCTCCCAGTACAGACACTAAAGCAGGCCTGGGACAGTATCAATGCAGGAATACATTTGGCACAAATGTACAGGTTGGTATTGTTCAAAAGGTCAACATAATGGAAGTTTTCTCACAACATTATGTTCACTGTACAGTCTGGTTCATATTTGAGCATTTCCGGGTAGTAACGTGTACAAATAGTGGAGCAGTACAAAGAATAATCACACCTTCATGTGTATATTAAAACTAAAAGCATTTCTGTCATTTGAACAGTCATTCAGTTTCAGTTGTGATGATGATTTGGTTTAGTAATTCACAATTCTTATGGTACATGTATCTATGACCGTTCTGATAATATCTTATAATTGTACACGTAAAGCTTAATTATTGAGTAAAATGTTTACGCAGATGATAATAATTTCGTTTCGGTTCACTTGATACACATAATTTGGTTCCAGTTGAGCTGGCTGTTTGGTCTTATAACACACATTGTATGTGACTGCAAGCCAGTAAATATGAATATTGATATCGAATACAATAAGTCTGACTTGCAAATCAATACCGATTGACAAAATGACAAAAATGTTTTTAAAGCGTAACTAATTTTGGAGCAATCATAATCCATTTTTACTGAATCGCAATCATCTTAGTGTTTGCTTTTGGTCATTTCTTCCTTTGCATTTTCTTATTGGCTACTTGGTTTCTTAATCTGTCATATGAAGCAGCAAAAGTTGAGGCAGTTACTGCAAAGCAAACATCAACGTGAAAATGTATTTTTGTATGATTGCAATTTGCCGATCAAATACCCACGTTACACGGCACAAAAGAATCTGCTAACTTGAATCGGATTGCAATCAGATAGGGGTACTCTTTACACTGCCGTGGTACAATCGGATTGCAATCAGACGTACATGTACGTGCGCGCATTTCGACATCGACACACATGTTCTGTCTTGGGCGCATGCGCAAGTTATTGTTTGCAACATTTATTGTTTGTAATCCAATCGGATTGCTAGCCGATTGGTTTTACACGGACGACATAATTTTGAGGTATCCGATTGCAATCGGATTGCAAACTGCCTAACGGTGCAGATTACATTTACATCAGATTCATTCCATCAGCTACGGTTTACACGGATGCTATCTGATTCAAAGCGGCTGGAGCTGATTACGTATCTACCCAGTTTCCGCTGTGTAAAGAGAGTAATTATAGAGATTCACGGGTCATGCCAGCTCAGCCAATCGCACCTTCACATTTTCATCTTGAGAAGATGCAAGCAGTCATTTTTGCCAGGACAATATACCAGGACAACTACATCACATTAACTCCATGCAAATGTTAATCCATGGCATTTGTTCCTAATTCGACTTGTGTCTGTAGGCTGTGTCTGTGTTTACAGTTGGTATTTTTAGTTAATTGGTGGGGTCACAGCCCTAGAATATCTAGTGTGAGTTGTGACGATTCAGTTTGCAGAATAAGTTTGAGTCGGTGTCTTACCATTCTGATGTTCAACTCGTGTGTGATGCGTACTCCCCTGTGCCCTGAAACTGAGACTGAGTAGGTGACGATCGTCGGAGCTATCTCGAACTAGGAATGATCCATCTGGCATGTTCTCAAGCCGGCACTCTGCATCGTCCCAACTCATTGGTCCCCAATACCATCCATACTAATAAACACACAACAGGTGTAGAATCAATGTATGTTTAGTTAAAAATCATTTTCATTTCACATAAAATGTACATACGGTACTATAATGTTAGTGTACACGATGCATATTGTACTTTTACACTGGCACCAGCCTATACATGAACATGTAAATTACTTGTACATACATGTAGGATTCAGGGCATCATTTGGGTATGGCAAAGTGAGGCACTCAGATAAATTTAAACATTTAAATTTAACAGCCGGATATCGCATTACAAGATGTGACATAATTTTAGTAATTCGCTATACAATATTTCGATGATGATTGCATATTTTGGTACTACATGTACGTGTACGTATCCCTGGTAATTTGACACCACTGGTACATGTACATGTACATGTAGAGTTAAAATGAGCAGTAGAAGTTAAGAATTATGTTCACCTTCAATTACATGTACTAGGTACATGTACATTAAAGGGTAGCTGCAATACATTTTTTTAATGGTCTAAACAATAAAATGATGTTTGAAAATTGATATACATGTACATTTATGTTAGCTTTTTTTTTTTGTTAAGCGTAAATATGTTTTAAACATTACTTAAATAATTTTCGGTAAGGCAGCTTGCATTAAATTTTCCAAATCGTACAGGTACACGCCACACGCATGTTTCTGTCCTCCCGAGGGTAAACCCAACAAAATTAGTCGAAACATCAAAATATACTTTTTATTCATGATATATATACATGTACAAACAAAAGTATTTATGACAAAATCAACACATTGACAGAAAAGCACTGCAGCTACCCTTTAAGAAAAACCAATAAATAATGTGCATGTGCACTTTTTTAAACAGAGGATCCTGGTTGAAATTTTATCATTGTGATTGTGAATAATAAAAGGTATTTTGCGTAAAGCTTATTCTGTGCAACATTAACTTGTAAATACAAAGCTAGTGTTTTGGCTTTAGCTCCTGGCCTTGCCAGCCATATGGCTGGCAGTGGCGCCAAAGTGCACAACAATATTATAAGTACATACGTACATGTACAAGAACTTTGTATACAAAAGTAGCACGCGTTATTTTACACAAGGCCTCATAGTGAACTTCTGTTGGGCTTGGGAACACTGTGCTCCTTATGCGATTTTCCATCGCATAACATTATTTCGGTGGACATAAACTTTTCAGTCTTATAATCAACATAATAATCCAGCTTGTCATTCATTTGGCCGTCAGAGAGGACACTTCATCGCTTGGTAGGCTATTACCACACGCATTTAATGCAGGGTTCGAAATTCACCGACACTCAGCACAAAATTCTGACCTCATTCAAAGTGAACGTAAGCATGGAATTTTAATACAGCCAGGTGCTGAAAATATCGCTGGTCATTTGCATTTTCAAAAACACCCATTAATTTCGGATATTACCAGCAAATTTTTGTTTCATGAGCTGAGTGAATAAATGTTTGGTAAACTTTTTCCCAAAGCAATTTCTAAAACAACACTGGTTTCATTATTATTAATGCGCCATTGCACAGTGAATCGACAAGTAAATACTAGTCGCAATGGTTGGCCAAGTGTATGTACATTGTACTGTACTGTATGCACTAAATCTCGGTATACCTGTACTTGTACGGACGTACGTAACGCAATTTTTTAGCCTGGTTCGCAATACACAGTTACATACCGTAGTAAGATTACAAGCATTGGGAAACCAGACATGACTAATCGTGTTTCCCCTCGCTCCTACTCAACTGAAACTCTGTGGTTTGCAAGGTTTGTAATAACAAACGTTCCTGGTTTGGAGGTTTAGCGTTTTGATGTTGTGTGACACTACCATTGATGACCAAGCTCTTTTTAAATTCGGAGTGCGAATGAGTTTATTTTTCTCAACGGATTTGCAACATTTTGTACATAAAAAAAGATGAAGCTAAGAGCACTCACTATTAGTGCGTAAGGTCGGATTCCTGGAAATACCTCCTTAGGCCTTAGTACACATCATAATTACCGATGGCGTACAGTGTACATGTATATGTATTGTTTACACATGTTCATTTCTTAGTACAGTACATACATGTACAAGTAAAGGGTGAAGCCATTAAAAAATGGCATCATTAGTGTTCACCTTCAACACTGTTTAAGGCCTATAGTCTACAACAATTCAATTATAATTTACAGAAAAGTTTGACTTGATTTTCATTCTAAGCAATGAATGTAATCATTTTGTTGTTGACATGTACATGTATATATGATGAATCACACATGTATCACCCTTGTACATGTAGAGATCTGCCAGCATCCTGGAACAAATGAATTCCACTGGTTTAGTACTGGTACATATACATTGTACTTTGAACTACCGGTACAATACTCAGCAAGACACTTGAACAAGGAAGTTACGTGTACTAGCATGACTGGAAACACGCTGACAAAATTTATAAAATTATGTTACGTTCAGAGGGGGGACAAATCTTTGTTGCAGTCGAGATACGCCTTTCCAATCCAAAACCACGACCATGCAAGGGGTTCTGGAGGCCATGACCAAAAGGTCCGAGGCCGAGACTAACCCCACAAGCTGCAAAACCAAGACCGCAAGAGACTGAGACGAAGCCACAAAGTCCAAGACTAATGACCTCCGTATTATGTGACCTTGAACAGCAATAAGTAAAGGTCACCATAGTTCCCTTATGGTGCAAGTTTTGTTCCAATTGGATTTAAATGTTTCTCTGGAGATCAGTTTTTCAAAACTTTCGAAAATGTTACATAAATGTATACCGGTACATGTACACATGTACTTATACACACAGAAATACAATGTAGTGATTGTATAATTTTGTTCCAGAACTTCAATTGAGACAATGTCAATGAAATTTTTGTTGTAGCATACACATATCCACTATGAGTACTTCCTTAAATACCAGATCAGCACACAGTGCATGAAATGGAATTTTGTTTAATTGGAGGAAATAATTTTGTTGACACTTTGAGAATATTTACACATTACATACAGTACAGTATGTACCCAGAACTCAAAATACATGTACAATTTCCAAATAATATCTTCATGTGCTTTGGAAATGCAACCTCTTGCATGAATGAGATTCATGCAGTATAAACAACCCCTCTTACCTCACTGATTCTGCGGAGGCTAATAGCAAACTGTTCTCTGGATTTCTCGACTTGTTCTTTAGTTCGAGGTAAACTCAATAAACCCTCTACAAAGTAAACAAGCGCAGAAAGTACAGAATGTCAAAGAAATATAGCAGTACAAATTCTGTGTGTCTAAATGCTTTGCTATGCAGACTGGTAGTACAAGTAGTAGCATGTCACTATCAAGGTACTGTACATTGGAACTGTTCACTTTGCATGCCACATACTGTACATACAGTAAGTAGGTAAGTTGTTCACTGGCTAGTTGTACCGTACATTCCAGAGCTGCGCATTACTGTTCTATGTCGCATGCGTTCCTTATCTTGTGAATTCAATATTCATGTTTTCTAGACAGACAAAATTTGAAAGCTGCAAAATAGCAATTAATTTTGCTTAAAAAGTTGTCCACACAACATATGAGAAACATGTATTTCATTAATTATGGATATTGTTACCTTTAGCAGCCTCTGGAGACACAATATCCCCAGTGCTTGTCCCAAACAAGGAGGATCGATGGGCATCGAAGGTCCGCCCTGCCCCAGGAGCAGGTGGGATGTCAGGAAGGGGCCTGTCAGGAAATCCGAGCGTAGAGTGGCGTTTCTTTTTACTGCTTTGTTTGAAAATCTGAGAGAATCTATTCCTCATATTGACCGTCTTGCCTCTCTTCGCCGTCCTCAAGGCCTGAGGAGATGGAGGCTGGTGGCCCGGTGCTCCGCCCCGAGGTAGAGATTTGCTCTTGGAATTTGCTCGCGAATCGGCGTATATTTCGTGTAGAAACTCGTGAGTTGGTAAATCGTCGTCGTCGTCGAACTGCTCAAAAAGGTGCAGCAATGGCTCTATCGCATTTCTCTGCGGTAATCTAGGAGGCAGGGGAGGTGGGTCGGACACCGTAGCACTATCAGGGTGAGCGGGGAACCTAGGATCCTTCGGCTTTGAACTTCTGTCAATTGCTGGTGGCTTGGGCTCGCCTCCCGTAGCTCCGACCACATCCTTACTTGAGTTTGTACCCAGAGATGAAGCGGGAGCATCACAGTCTCCGGAAGTGTGAAAGTAGTGATTATCTTTGATGGGAGCCTTTTCTTGATTCAATATCTCATCTTTGCCATTGGATTCCTTCACCGACAAGTTGTCCAACTTCAAGATAAGCTCTAATTCCTCCTGGGTGATACTTTCATGATCTATCTCGTTATTAGGGAACATGACATTGGTGTTCACAAGCATTGCAATGTGAGGTGTCCTAGGCTGCTTCATCTCAACCTCGGAAGGTATGCTGTGGAGCGTAAGAGATAACCTCTTTGAGGCATTACACTCATGCTGTGGCGTCTTCGGCAGTGCGTTTGTCCCAGTGGTTAAGTTTTTATTTTCACATGTGCACGTTGAGCAGTGCTTATCATCCAAGGGTTGAATGCAGACATCTGGTGTTTCATTTTCACTTCTTCCCGTACTTGTGTCAACACAGTTAGGTGGTGTTTGAGTACAAGATTCATCGACTATTTTCACATTTTCCAAATAACAGCGCGGAGTTTTACAGCCAATTGTCTTAGATTCTGAAAGACTTTCATCAAGACCATCGGCATTTATTACAGATCTTTTACTTGATGAGGGGGTTTCCTTATTGTCGTTGCATAAAAAAGTCTTTGCCTCATCTGCAGTCGGTAGTATGTTCAAGGGCACATCTTTGTCATCGGCCTGTTGGCTATTTTCAGGCTTATCTATGCACAGTTCCGCTGGATCAAAATGATTGTATGTGGGGTTGGACAGCTCTCTTTTTCCATTACACAATGTGAAAGATTTGGAAAGTGATACTTCATCAGCAGCTGCCTCACAATGTGCCAGTGGTTTCTGTCTCATCCTCTCTCCGTCATTCATCTTAAAGTTGCTGTCATCAACCCTTTGTCCGTGCGACAGTTGTGTATTGGAGGCAAGAACTGGATTTGGTAACTCCAGCTCAGAGCTGTTTGAATCGGCTATTGCTGCTGCTGCTGGCCGAGTCTTCCCAGGAGCATCTGCCTGCAGGGAAGCAGCGGTCGTCTTGCAAGGAGAGGCTCCTGATGGCAAACATGTCGAACAACTACTGCAGTTGACTTCGCTCACGGCAAAGTGTGGCTGAGCCAGCTCTACGCCAGGCGGTTCGTTTACCAAAACCTGGGCATTGGGTTGTGCCGTCTCGTCTGAGGTACTTCTGCTGTGTAAGGCATCTGCGAAACTAGTGTCGGAGGTGGGATTGCCTTTCAAAGTATTGCGTACTTTAGGACGTGCTCCTTGTTTTTCAAAAAGAGTTACTTCTGGCATCTTCTGTGTTATGGCTCTGTTTGCATTTTCATCAACTAGTTCTGGGCTGAAACAAAGCACTTTGCCGTTCACACAATGTGACGATGTCTCGGCAGCTTCTATCCCAGAATCACTATTCGTGGTCGTCATGTGTACAGATATTGTTTGACTCTGAAAACGATATCTATCGAGTGACGGATCGTGCAAGTAACGAATGGGCGAGTCATTGTCTATCTTGGCGATGGTCAATGATTGACTACGAGTTGGATGATGGTGGTGGGGTTTCCCTATTAAACTGTTGCGCACTTTTCTCAGGAAGCTGGCTGGTTCAGGTGCCATATCCTTAGAAGGTTTATGGCAGAGGTTGGTGGGTAGCATGCTCGGACCAATACCGGTACATGACGTCCATACTGTAAAGGAAAACAGGTTTGCAGGATTGTTGCCACATTATACTTTTTGCTCAAAAGCACAATGCTGTACATGTACAGTACATAAAAATGTACATGAAGTGGTGAATGTACAGATGTGTATTTCGTGCATACTGTACATGTACATGTACATACATGTACAAAGTAAGTGTCCATGTTATCGGCATACATGCACATACACATTGTGTATAATTAAAGTACATAATGGGTCATTATTTTAATTAGGGGTTGAAAGGTTCGGTGTTCATTACACCGTGATATTATTTTTGTGTAAATGCCTTAATAATAGCTAACTCTTTAGTTATAAATGATTCACATGCTGGTCATTGACAAAACAGGGGATGAAAGCGTATTGCTTGCTATAATGTGTTGAATAATAAAAAGCAGCACGGCTTAAACAACAGCATAAAGAAGCACACGCATGTATACAGTGTGAATTGTGAAGTGTAAATTGAAACAATGGATTACATCTGCCAAGGGCATGGGATTTCATTGAAGTAATTACCCGGTATTTGAATGTCACACTTTGGGCCCTTAATTAAAATAATTACTCATGTACATACTTAAAATTTACATTAACATCAAGAAACAACCATAATCATGTGATAATACATAAATACTTGTACTGTACTGTACAATCTATAGTTACAGAAGTTGTTTATACTCATTACACTGCAACACAAACTACTTACATGTACATGTACATAATATGTATACACTAGGTTTTCAACAAGCAAGCATGTACTCACACAGCCCTTTGTGTACAGCACAA
>JAVCKS010041377.1:0-11070 GCA_032273685.1 Pteraster tesselatus
GTTGAATGCTTTAAAGATGGCGGCCGTCGTCCCGCAATGACTGCAATCCCGCTACACATATCACTGTTCTGATGACATGGCCGTTGACATATAAACTGACCTCCTCGCCGCGAACGACGTGTTGGCGGATTACTGCAAATGTTAAATTTACGTAAGGTTGAAAATACAGTGCCGGAGAAACTCGTCGACACCGAACTCAGCCCACGCAATTGTTGACTGGAATACACCCACCGCATGATTGTAATACAAAGTGCCGTGAGACACGGCGACAGTCGTTGAGCGATGCCCAATAAACGCTTTAGTGACCACCCTGGACGGTTGAGTGTGTACTTGTAATAACATAGAGGTCAATAATTCCACAGCAAAACAGTCAAATATCTCGAAGAATTATTCAAATATATATCCTCGATTGAGCACATAGACGGAAGGAGATGCCAATGAAACATTCAAGACACAAATGTACTCTAATATGCAAGTAAAAAAACATAAAAAAGTATGAAAGAAAACAAAGAGGAGCTGCTCACGCCAGCGCTCAACTCTTCATCCCCATTACCAGCTTACGGCCGCCGCAGGAAGGGACCCAAAGGTATAGGTCTCCTTCTTGGTTGGTGGCCAGTGTCCCTGTTAAGTTTGGAATGGCAACGGCTCTTAAGTTATGACGTCCACACGAATGGCGAGCTGCGGAGATGGCGGACACGGCGGACACCGCAGAGACAGAGACAGCGGCGACCGGGGCAAAAACATAGTATCCCCCAGAACATGGATACAATAAGCACACATGGCAATGCTCTCGATTTCAGCAGGATCCTCCTGTTTTGTAGGTCCATTTCCCGGCCTCCCGCTCGGTCCCCTATTCCTAGATTTTATAGTTGTTCATTCCTAGGAGGCCTCCGCATCGCCATTACATTGTTTGTGTGTGCTAAATACAATCCCACTGGGTTCCTAGTGTTTCTAGTGTTGATTTCTTGTGCTTCGAGGGGTAATGTTTGCAGACATCGACATATTTGCTATTGTTTATTTAAAACAAAATTAAACTAGCATACACATTTCTGGAAAATGAGCCATAATGTGTATTATACCAGTTTTTTGTCGCTGCTGTTTTTGGTTGTTAAACTGAATGAACAGTCATATGATAAAAATGCAATATTTTAATCTCACCTTGCTGAAAGTCCATACGAAATGTGTTTTCTGTAAGTCTGGTATTTCATCTTCTTTGAACTGGAATATACTATAATGTGTAGCGCCTTCATTGTAGATAGTATTCATGTAAACCTCGTCGAAGACTACGTGAAGATCATGACTGAAAATATGACAATTATTGGAAGAACAATTTTTAAATTGGTGACAACAACATTTCAAACAACATTTTTCTTACAAATGTGAAAGGTACATTATGGACACTCCAGTTGACCGACAAGCTTGGTCATTGCTAACAAATAATAACGGTATTGGCTCAACAGTGAGCAACATTACTAATTGTGCGTTCGTGAAAGCACAACTGGTGACGTTCAAACAATGTAATTAAACAACATTGTTTGAAAGGGTAAAATTGGTGCTTGGTGATCTTTCTCATGTATATGCTGCCTCTTCATCACCTATCCGATCACATGGACTAGAAATGTATGGATACGCAGATGATACCCAACTGTATTTCTCATTTTACAAACCAAAGGATGTTAACGTCACCAACGCCGAGTGTGCCACGACAGAAGCATGCCTATCAGACGTCCATGCATGGATGACCGCCAACAAACTCAAAATCAACCCTGAAAAAACTGAGGTCATGTTGTGCGAACATTCCAGTGCGGAATCTTGGAGTGGAGTTCGACTCCACCATGCTAATAACTTCCCAAGTGCATAAGATGGTCAAGTGTGCGAACTTCCACCTTCGTAACCTCGGTCGTGTACGTAACAAGCTGACAGAACCCACAACAGAGTTTATTATTTACAGCGCAAACAACATTGCAACAAATTGGGTGCACTGGTTTGGGATTAAACTTAATTTCCGCCATCGGGGAAAAAACTGGTGGGGGCAAACTGGGGGGGGGCAAACAAAATAACTGGGGGGACATTTGCCCCCCTCTTGCCTCTGAACATACCTAAACATCGAAAAATACACCACAACATATTAAAAATATATATCAACATCTTAAAAAATATATATCAACATCGTTATAAATATGCATCAACATTTATTTTGTCATGATTATTTGAAAAACATGTGCAACCCTGCCTTGAAAAACATCGTTCAACACCGCGAAAAATATATATCAACATTATTTGAAAAACATGCGTCAACCCTTCCGTGAAAAACATCGTTCAACACCGCAAAAAAAATATATCAACATTATTTGAAAAACATGCGTCAACCCTGCCGTGAAAAACATCGTTCAACATTGCAAGAAATATCTATCAACATGCACGTGACCGACTCTGACGTACGCACGAGGTGTTAGCTTTGTATCACTTGTGCTGTACTTTGTCATGTTTTGGCACTCCGGGGGCGTTTTGAAAGCCAGATTCGCCGGCTGTTGGATCGATAGCAATTTGGCACTAGGCCTAGTACTACAAGTAGCCTGACTATAGTAGTGCTAGTACTAGTAGTACTACTACTAGGCCCCCTACTAGCAGCACTGGCAGTACTACTCTACATGTAAGTTCTGAAAGACAAGTATAGGAAGGTCTCAAATCAGTAGTTCTGAAACTGTAAAAGCTTTAAAAGATCCTGGCTTCAAATGGCGATCAATTGCAAACATTCTTGGTGTGAATGAAAGGACTTTGAGAAACAGACGACGAACGACAGAATTCCAAGAATTGGTTTTAAATGTTACTTCTAGTAAAAGTTATATAGGTACTAATCGTCCCCAGATTCAAATTTAGTCACAGCTGGCGACCGAGCATTTTCCACTTATGCTCCAAAGATCTGGAATACTCTCCTCTTAAAGATCAATCACAATTTTGATGTTGTTTTCCATGAATTGGTTAAGGAGATGCTAATTTACAAATACCTGAAGAAATTTTTAAAATATTTCATTCAAAAATGTGTAAAAAACGGATCAGTTTCGGTTACGCAGTCTACAACATCTTGCCCTGGGAGTGGCTGAAGTGATGACTTGGGCTGATGTTCGAGCACATCAATGTCATTCATCGTCATGACAGCCTGCATATTTTGGTCAATCAATGGTGGCGATGAGGTGCAGAGGTAGTCATGATGCATGGGTTGTGAAATATCGGCACAACACAGAGGCTTCATATCTGTATAATACAAATTATGAACAACAGATATATACAAGGGTGGCATGGAGCTGCATACCCATACCCCTACGTGTGCATGCAGTCATGTACTAGCCCGGCCTGATCGATTAATCAAAGTAACTGCAATGAGAAAACTTTGAAATAAGCTTAAGAAAAAATCAAACAAACTTACATCCAACATCAGGTTTGCTCTTTGCTGATGACACTGTAACTTCTAGTTCGGCAGGTGGTGCATCATGAGGTTCAACATCAGATGCCTCCACAAGCTCCCGTGGCTGTCTTGCCAAGTTAAGTTTCTGTAAAGTGCATGTGGTTCTTGTTTGGGCTGGTTGTCCCCAATTATTCCAGTCAAAGTACTTAGGGTCACACTTGGCATTTCCTTGAATGTCTATGTCTTCTTTGTCAAAGTGTCTGCTACAAAGTCTTGATCGTTTTGTGATGTTCAGCTTGTCTACAACATTGCTGTCTCTGCTTTTGCCTTCGCGCTTTATAAGCTTCTTCCACCTTGCGATGGCAGCGACGTCTTTTCGTGGCCATTTAACCCACCTTATGTCCATCATCCAATTCATCGATTGTTTTGAGTTTGGACGTGTGAGCCTCGCAAGTTGAAGATTCACAGAAATAAACCATATTGAACTTGGTATTCGCAAGATAAAACTCAATAAGTAACCTAACTTTCGTGACTTCGCGTTCCCGCGGTACGGTCGAATCGTGTGTTTGTAGATCAGCGATCGTGTGTCGACTTTTTCACATCACGCACCGGGAAAATTGGCCTCTACCGGTTGCCCTCTTGATGGCGCACTATATTGTGAATCGCCCGAATTGCCGCGGTAACATTTGTGGGGTTGTGTCGTAATTTCGACCTTTTTATTAATTTTATTAATTGGTGCAATTTCGTAATTAGGCGGTATTTAAACAACAAAAATTAACATATTTATTCACAATTATGTTTTAAACAAATACAAAGTTTGGATTTTTTTAGTAACCTTGTCCTTTAACAAGATAATACCAATTTCACCCGGTGTCGCTGCCAAAAAAAGCCCGTCCGGATAGAAACTCCATTGCCTCCTCACTCTGAAGCGTTAGGATTACGAGGCCTGCCATGGTCGTCTTGCGCGAAAAATACCTGTAAAAACTTGCTCCTAACTTACCGCAAAACAGTTTTGTGTTCAACGCGAAAGGCGCAGTACGCTACACAAACAACACATAATCTGTTCACTTTGTTTACAACCACCTCATTCAGTTATTTGGCGGAAAATCAAACGGTTAACCCTCTCGCCCCCAAAAAATATATACTCAACTATAAAGGTAAACCCGTCGCCATCAACACCCACAGTATATCAGACATCTCTGCACCATTTGTTTATGTGACTATTAAACATGGTGTACTGGTTGTCCCGAGTTCGAATCAAAGCAGGATTGTTTTACTTATTTTAAATCTATTTCCAATTTTTGTATCGCCTTACTCTGCAAACAATGAATGTTCATTGCTTGTTCCCATTCAGGATTTTGGGGTAAGCCATCTTTTGTATTATTTATTTATTTTTTTTTTTTATGCTCAAATTTCAGACATTCCCGGCCATATCTCGTTGGGCCCCCGTTCAATGTTGGCTCTCATTGCGCGGTCTGCGCTCCTTACAACATTGAGCTGGGGAACGGGGGAGGGAATGTTTATTGCCACGGGAGAACGGGAGGGAACGTTTATTGTCATGGGGACCATGGGTGGCCCAAGCATTTTGGCCAGGATTGTAGACCATTTTATACAGACATTTATCATAGGCCGGGGGTGATATTAGACAAATGTAATTATTTCACGCACGCATACGAGCCAATAATGTGATGAGTCACACACTGCCAGATTTGTTATTATCAGTTAACCATATGGGCGAATAATTTACGAGTGGGCGTGTCTTCAGTCCCCTACTGAGTAGGGTACAATGTATAACAATCTGATTGGTTAAAACACCAGGGTAAAGCTGAACACTATTGGTATGACTATAGGGACGATGGCCTATAAAAAGGCAAGCTAGAGTGATAAAGCTTACTTCAAGAGGTAGGACAAAAGAAGTCAAACTACTGTAGTTCCGGTATCTAATTAATTATAATTGTCTGAGGACCTGATCCACTGGTCTAATTCACAAGTCAATCCACCTAATCTACCAGTCAATCCCACCTCATCCACCAGTAAATAAACACAATTCCCCAGGTTTTCCACCCATGGTAATTCCAAACACTAAACTTTAAAACAAGACCAACTTGTGCTAGGAATCGTGCTAGTCCCATAAATATAACTACAGTTATTAAAGATGATATTTCCATACCTTTTACAAAAGTTGAGAAGTTCAAGAAGAAGTTGCCTGCTGTACACACATCCAAGGGGATTGTTGGGGTTGACTAGAAACAAAGCCTTTACATTAATACCCTGGTGGCAAAATACAGATCCCCCAAAGAATCCATTAAACACATGGGCACAGCTAGGACAAGAAAATAAAAGAAATTGCAGCAGCTACTTTCGGTCGCTTTAGGCTACAGGAATTGTTGGAGTTCGCCGTGGTTAGAAAAGCTACAGTTTTCACTGTTTAATATCAAGTATTGTGTACGAGAAACATGGTGTAAATTTGTTGTCTTAATTCCACGTAAAATATTTAAAATATTAATTAGCTTCACCCACTCTCGGTGTGAATTTTCTCAGTGCCGTATGCTTTGTACAATAGTAGCTTAGGCTTTAAGAGAAACAAATTCACACCGCGGCTGCGGCCATATTTGTGTAAACTTACAGCCTCTAGAGCACAGCTACGAGTATGTGATCCTGAAATTGGATTATAAATAAACAGCCATGTTTATTATAATCTATTTCAGGATGAAGTTTTCCCCTAAGGCCTAATTAAGAACACATAAACATGATCAACCTGCCGCACAGAATGCTTATTATTAACTCTAGTGAGAGTATGAGCAGGAATGAAAGCTAGTGTTCTTTGTCAACTTAATATCAATTCATCATAACATTTATTTCAATCAGTGTAAGAATTATACCAAAACCTCTTGTTTGTACTTGCGTAGAATAAAAGGTAGTTTTGTGAAGTTGTCAAAATGATTTAAAAATGGAAAACAATTATACTATAGCCATATAAATTTTGCTATTACTGAAGAGAAAACAATCTTCGCCCAGAAACATTTTGGAAGCTTGTTAACTTATTTGTATGGAAGGCCTATATAGTTTTCAACCGAGATCTTCGGCCCATGGCCTCCTCTGCTAATTAACACCACACTAGCTCAATGAGTCTATTCAAAATCCAAATAAAATTTCCCAAACAAATATAGGCCATAAGCCTGTTAAAATATAGGCCTAACCTAACACGAACAGTTAGAGTGACACTGTGACAGTAACACAAACTGCCAAAATAAAATTTTGACAACATTAGTATGAGTTTGCCACCACATTGTGTCGGTTTTGAGGGGAATTACTTTGAACTGTTCATGCAAGTAACGAACGTTAGTTTACGTTATATTACATTATTTAGGGTCTTCTTGGCTTTGTGGACATGGCCGAGGTGCGTAGAAATAGGGCTCAGGAGTGTGTAACTTTAAAAAACATTATTAGGGTATAGGCCTACCGAACAGAAGTTTAAGTTAATGATACTTTGCGGGTCGATGGAGTCCTTGGTGAATGAACAGCCTTTCTCTTGTGATCATGCGACAGTGTTCTGACGGGTGTACTTGGGCTTGCACTGAAAGTTGTATAGCTAATGATGAAGACGTGGAATATTTGGCTGTAGTTGCCGAGAACTTTTGTTTAATTTCGTTCCCAATATCTTTGCCTATATCTTTGCTTTTTCGCCACTTGGCCACTTTCAAATCACATTGTTCACAGATGGTGTGATTTCTTGTCGGATGTCCCCAAATTGTGCTCAATACCGGTATCAACTGGCTATCGTTCTTTACTTTGAAAATCAAGGCGCAATATCTTCTACAAGTTACTAGCTCTCTGCCGCAAATAAAACACCACCGATTATTGCCGCTGCGACCCAGCGGCGAAAATCTTGTGGCCTGGGAAGCCATTTGCAAATCGACTTGCAAACTTTTTAAATAACATTACTATTATAAATACTTCCCCGTACGTACGTACCACGTACGGAGCGGCTGTGACGCCGCGGTCGCGCCGCGCACATGCATGCAGTGTGCAACGACGGCCCAGACGCGTACAAGTTACCAGTTGTCGTTCAACGCCCATCAGTGGACCGTAGTAAAGAAAGCGTCCATTACGCGGGAGAAAAGAAGAACTTTTCCACATCTCGGTATTGTAATGTAACCAAATCACTCCCAAACGAACCAGCAGAAACTGATGGGTACCATAGTATATGTTACAAGAACTTCACTGCAGTTCCTCAGAGCACTGTGTGGATGTTCCCCGCTAATCAGGCCCCAAAACCACTCCTGCGGTCTGCGCTAAACTTGGATTAGAATTGTCTAGATACTATATGATGGGAATGCCTTGACAAAATGATGAAGGTCATGTACCATATGATGTGGGACTGTGTAGTGTATTCGGAACAGTTCTCAAATGTAAAGTTCTGATTGCAGCATAACCTATGCTTGGTAAAATGTTTTATGGACTGGATAATTCATATTCGGTCACCTGAATATTTTGCAAAGAACTCTAGGTTTTTGGTTGACGATCCAATCAAACCCACATTTCTGTTTTATACACTCAACAACTGTGCACCGAAGGATGGATGGCACACATGTAGATATATATATGTGCCAAGAGCTCTATTACTATAGCTGTGGTTGGTTTCTAAATATACATGTAGAATCGCCAACTCAAAACCTTGTGAAATGCCCTGAGAAGACAGAGGATATTCAGGACAAGATTGTGTGGCTGAAAACAAACATCGAACCAAGAGACCAAGTGCAAGAATACATAAGAGAAACATCGGAGTATAGACGACTATGGATTAAGTATAGTGACAGAATGGTAGCAGAAATTATAGCAGAGTTTCCAAGGCTACTAGATGAAGGAATGGTAAGAAACATACACAATACTGGAATCATGTCCAACACTAGTGCCAATAGGTGCATTGAGTGACTCCTAGGTGTACACTCCATTGTATAATCATGAAATGTGTGCTGTCCATAATCTTTGGGTCATGGTTCATACACCAATGTGTGTTATTAACCAGTTCGGTGCAGGATGACGAGTTATCTTGCAAGAAAAAATTTTGCCCATTCTCGGATGACGAGTTAACTTAAAATATGTGCATATGCAATGCAGTGTAGCGTATGCATTATGTATGGGGTTCAGTTGCGGTTGCATTGCTGGATACCTAGATATACATGTAGTTAGTTTTATTTACAAGCAGTGGTAGCGTTTTTCGCTGACATTTTTTCTTGTACCGAACTGGTTAAATTCTTCCAGGAGAAATTGTTGTCCGCACACATCACATTTACCATTGTATTTTTACAGATTTAGCAGGACTACAGATGTATGTACCCAGACAAGGCATCTAGTTTTAATGAGAGATGGCCTCACCTCGTGCCACTTATCCTCGAATATGGCACAGAACAGGTCACCTTTTGGAAAGATGTGACCAATCCTATCAAAATCAGGGACATTTCCAAAAAAAAAGAAATTGAGTTGAGATAGGTTTTAGTAACTACAATTTATTAGCTTTAAAATTATCCAAAAATGAAGTATGTTGAGTTACTTACATTACGTTGAGTTACTTACATTAGATCTCTGTTATTTTCATTTTTACAGGTGCGTTTTTAGAAAAACGATGTTAAAGATTAGAACTGTTTTCAACAATGAGAAGAATTAGCATGTATAAAATGGACACAGCAATCGCATAGTTATTACCAATGTTATATATGTCTCTAATATTCTTCTAATGTTCCTCTAATGTTCCTCATTTTAGATAATGTGGAGAAAAATCTAATTTTCTGACGCGATTCATGAAAAAACAGTTAGGGAAATGCTTTAAAAAAATGATATTTTGCAATGGTTTTCAGATTTCATATTTACAGAAACAAAACTTTACATATTAAGGATTGTTTTTATCAATATAACAAAATGTTCACCTCCGGACCACTTTTTTGACTTTTCATTGATTCAATTGCCAATAACGTAAAACGGAGTTGCGTGACATGTCCCTGATTTTGATAGGATGGGTCACAGATGCGCTTCATTTAACCGATAGTAGCACGGACTTAAAGACCCTTTCAGAAGGTAATATTTTTTGTAAACAAAGTAGAAAGCTTTGCATTCGAAAAGCAAAAATTTCAGAATAAACGAAGAATAAATTACCGTGAATAATTGATAGTCATAACAATGTAGAAATCCGGTTTATTGATCTTCTGAATGAATTTCAGATGTTGAAACGAGCTTATTAACTTTTGTACATAAATTTGGTTCCCATGGAGGCACGGTTTACACGCGCAAAGCAAATTACAATGGGCCTACTGGTTGATAGCCTACAGCTTTGTATATGATATAGCAATAATAGGCTAACAATGGACTACGCACTATAAAGTCGAAGAAATCAATGAAAAGAGAAAAAAATGAAAGAGAACTTACTTTGCATGACTACATGTACACTGACATTAATTTCAAACTTGCATATATTACTCTCATCAATTTTGTCAACTTCTAATATTAACAGATCAGAAGGCAAACCTGGCCTTGTTCATGATACCCCTCATCTTAAAGGGCCACATCAAAAAGGCAGCAGCTGGCAGGGCAACTTACAAAGAAGCCCAAGATGTGTTTATTGACACAAAGCTGGTTAGTGCAACAAAATATATCTCTATTACCCACAGTGCCCCCCCCCCCCTCCCCTGAGAAAAAGAGATGTGTGAGTATGTTGGGTTCTTGATCACCCAGGTGACCCAAATTTATTAGAGTACATTTGCAGTAGTCGAGATAATAATTGAATTGCTACCTGAAATGTTCAATATAACCCCAAACTCAGTGTTTTATTAATTTGAAATCAAGAAAGAACACACTCTCGAATGAACACACTCTCGAAGAAAGTGCGACCTATTACATTGTGTTGAAAACTCTGTAGCCTTTCAAGTCTGTCTACAGTATGTCTATGGGAAAACCTCAAGCTGCTGGGGTTTTCAACACAATCTAATAGTTCGCACTTTCTTCGAGAGTGTGTTCCTAATGTAAATAATTAAGTAATTTCAAACCTAAAATATTGCTCACATGATTTGTGAAAACTCGAATGTTCCATGTGTCAATATGTAACTATATGTAACGGATTTCTATAATTATGCATGTGTGTATACCATCTTATTTGATTCCGCAGGAGATAGTAAATGTCCCAGAATACACTCGGAATATCAACACAGCAAATTGCTCTCAGCCATTTGTGCTAGCTTTATACGACTCCCTGGATCAAAAGCTCCAGCCCACTAGTGTCTACGTCATCGTGGAGAAAATTCCCATTGCAATGCCTACACTGCTGATGGCTGTCGACCACTGCTACAAGACGTACTATATGTACTAGACTGCAAGTACCAAAGCCAGTGTGCAGATGTCTGGTATTTCTTTGAGAGTGTTGTTTTCCAGCAAAGTTCTGGTGATAGGTCCAGGGAGCCTTGCCCGCTGAGGGCATTGCGTTTATATAACTCATTTAAGAGTACATAATTTGATATTTGTGACATGTCACCACAAAATGAGCGTAAAGTCGCTAAAATTTGATGTGGTGTTTAATTAGAACTTGTTTACAATCTCTTTAAAGAGCAACTCTAAATAAAATGAACATTATGACTTTTCAGACATTCTTAATAGCCTATGCATCCCCCATAACA
>JAVCKS010041388.1:0-11067 GCA_032273685.1 Pteraster tesselatus
AAGTTAAGTAAACATCCGCAATTATATAAAATTGACTCATTTTTGGGGGGAAATTTGACTTGCGACTTGACTTGACTCGGGAAAATTTGACTTGCGACTTGACTTGACTTGCGAAAATATGACTTGCGACAATTGACTTGACTTCGGCAAATGTGACTTGCGACTTGACTTGACAAAATTTGACTTGGTTACAACACTGGTATCCATGCCTAATATTTTTGTCGGGTATACTCGCCAATGGTATTGAAATGGTTAAACTTGGAGCAGCCACAATGATTTAAACCTTGCTGTTTACTTTGTACCCCTGGAGCTGTGACGGCTGATTACTGATCTCATAACATTGATGCATACGCTGCAGATAAAAGCTGAGAACTGATTGATCACTTTAAATTTCTTGTACTTACTTGGCTTTCTCTTGAGTACGAAACTCCAGGAAGGAATTTATGACTTTTTGCTACAAAATATAAAAAGAATAAGAGATTCTATAATATTGCCAAGTAACAACTGCATTAAATGATCATGACAATAGACTAAGATCACAAGATTGACACATGTGTAAACAGCTTGATCACCTGTTTTGCATAGTGCTAGATGTGTGTAATTGTCAAGTGAACTTGAAATAGGTTCTTGGTTGAAGCAAGCATGCTATAAAGTTTGCAAGCACCAATGGGAAGGGTTAAACTTACACACACACACCAGTGCAAACTCCTCTGGCTGAGAATACAATAAATAAACTCACCAACTTTTCAGCGGCTGTGTTTTCGATGAACCGTGAACCATGGCCAGGATTCCCTTCACATTTCACAACAATCCCTTCATTGAGTAAGAGATGAAATAAGCATAAACTTACAATGTACAAAAATTTCCTTTTTTAAGGTTGAAATTAAGTTTTTTAATACAACTATAAGCATACAACTTTTGTGTCGATATAAAGAAAAAAACATTGAGCCAACAACTGCATTTTGTGCAGGTTTAAATAACCTTACAACATCACAGTGGAAATATCAAAACTTGACAAAAAATACTTCATAATATACTTACACCAAGCCGCTCGTTCTCCATAGAATACGGTGAATTTGTCTGTTGGACTAGCTAAACCTGAAAGAATAATTATTAAATGATTTGTGAGCAGTTTGGGGGCCATTTCCCCCTCCCCAAGTATACATCTCATATCTACTACATTGTCAAAATAAAACAGAAAGCCGTTGCAATCGTAAGCTGACTTTCCTAGAATTGGAAAAAACAGGAATGCCCAATAATACAAGGAAATCTCAAAAATCAATATATATTTTCAATTCCATTAAAAACCTACTATAAATAAATGTTGAATGCGTGCATGCATATAATTCTGCATTAAAAAATTCCACTTGAAGCAGTTTAGTAACTCCACGCCCTGATATACATTGGCACGAACATGAGTGAGTGTCCGGTTATTGTTGAGATTCTACAACAGAAAACACTGTACCTCAGAAAGCCCACTAATGCAGAATAGCACCGTAAGGAAGGATAGGAGTGTAATGGAGTAACACCTGTAAATACTAGCTACATGTATATGCCTAGACGAAAATAACCCTTTCACTCCTAGGGCCTACACCGCAGGCTTTATCGTGTACATTTCCCCAACTGGGCACACGTACATATCCAGTAATGAAAGTGGTAACCAAACTCCGCTAGCTGGATCACTCATCCTAAAGATGGTTCAGAAGCTTCGGGTTTTACAGGGTGCTAAAAATGCTATATCTTTAAGTACTCCAGAGTGCTGTCCGTTTGTGCCACTTTAAGTACGTAATAACAATGAACATGTACAGTAGGCCTGCCAGAAGGCTGCTGCAATTTTGTACTGATGTACTGGGTCTCTTTAGAAGTAAGCCCGCGCAGTAGAGCACCCCGTGAATGTGGGCTACTTTGACAGCAGTTCTAGATGAATGGGCAGCACGCATATAATGGCATCAATGACCCATCTAGCATGTGGTGTTATAGCGACAAGACGAGAGGAGCAGGCCAAGGAGTCAGACCGCCGTTTAGTATCACCTCTTGGAGTTTGCATACAGTTGATTCAATATAGCAATACTTTGAAGGGGTACCACAATTTTCAGCCTCCTTGGAACACCGGTTGGCAAAGTGCCTGCAGTACCTGAAATGTAAACATCCGTTCCCGCCTGGTGAAATTCATGCAAACTTGGTTGCCGAGGAAAACGGTGACATCCGGAAGGTCCGTGGATTGTTGGCTGGACACTGACCCTGTTAATGATGCAGACTGACCAGGTGTCTAAGGGTTTCCATTTGGTTTTAGTTTTTTTCCAAAAATCGAATAGTCATACAAAAACCAACTCAAGATTTGAATAAAGTGGAGAACCGTAGGACGACCAAAGTTACTAATTAGTTAAATTATTCAATGATTTTATCATTGGTCATAGAGTCACGCAAATTATATATTCACAAAATTGTCATGATGGTTTTACTTTCACTATATTGCAGTCAACATGTTTCAAAAATAGCTTTTAAAGAATGCATTACTATAGTATGCAAAGTAGTACAGAACATTAACAAAGCTAAAGATTGGTGTAAAAGGTGATATTAAATGAGTGTGAAGGTGAACTCTGTTGAGTGAGGAGTTATGGGGCCGAATGTCGAAACATGTACATTGTAGGTAAACACAATGTTAGTGTCGGGTGCCACTCCCCAAGCACCATGCAGTGGAATCAGCCACAGCAGGTTAGGGTTTAAACCTGCATTAAAAGCCCATTATATAGTGGCAACAACCTGTTTGTAACGAAAACTTAGCAGCAGAGAGAGCCTAATGCTAGACTAGAAATCATATGGTAACGGCCTTAAAAAAACAAGCGTGTCATCAAATACCGTGGCATTTACTTGGGAGTATGACTAAATTTGAAGCAATGTGTCGATGTCCTTCAAGCATCTAAGATGCTATAATATTTTATGCTTGTCAGTGAGACAGCTTCATCCGTCAAGGAGTTCTGACTGCCCTGTGAATTTCCGGTTTGTTGGAGCCCATAGCTAGGCTTCTACTAACGTTCAATTTTGTACAGTAAAAACTGAATTTGTACACGTATTTAACTATTCGTCTGAATATGTGACATGATCAATCAAAATGAGTGACATGTCGGCCCTGGTCAAAAACAGGATGAGTTTTTCATGTAATGTTAAAGAGAGCATTTATAGCTTTTAAAAACTTTAAACCCCATGTTACAATAAAAGGAGTTACATGTACGTACATTTTGTTTAAATACCAACCATAAGCACAGTTCTGATAAAAATAGAAATTATTGAAAGGATTTCTGAAGAAAACGAAAGTAGACCGTGATTATAAAATCATGTTTTATGCCATTTTTATGGCAATTCCATAAAAATAAGGGTTGAAAACTCAAAACTGCCAAAAAGTACCCCTTGGGAATCCCCAACATACGACTCATTCCGCTTGATCGTGTCACATATTTAACTTTAATTTCCCCACAGACCAGGGTCTCCTCCATGAGGCATAAGAATTATTCCATTCTGAAGAAATATTTTACCTAAATTGAAGAGGATAGCGTGACAGTTTTTGATTTATTATAAACTTTCTACTTAATCTTAGGAAACAGTCCAACAACGTATTGATGTAATTTATCATTGCAGATTAAGGAAAAATCACACAGAACTTTTTTGATAAGAACTATTTTATTAAAACTGAATAGAAAAGTGTGTTTTTCAGGACAGTAGTTTCTCTCTTTGACTCACGACACGTATCATTACGGGAGCCAATGTGACAAAGGATTGGGGTGTGGGACCTGTGACAGCGGTAGCCGGGTACCGGAATGGGCTCTTGTGGAGCAGAATCAAGGCATTGAATTTCGCAAAGTTTAGAGGTCAGAAGCAGAACCACGAAGGCTGTCTCTCTACTATCTTAATTTGTCAGTATATGCGGTAGAGGAGGGGTGGCCACTGGCCATGGGAGAATCTATGGCCAATTGAGACTCAGAGCAGCTGTCGCCCATGCTGGGGATTGGGCATGGTTTAAGCAGAAAATATACCACCGGCTGATCAGGAGAGTGGGATAAACCAAATGTTAAGGTTGTGTTATACATGTACCACTGGATCTCATGGAAGCCATTCCGTTGGTAGAGATCGGCCCCTGGAGACAATATACCTGTAAGGAATTTCCTTTATCCACTCATCAAACGTGTTGTCTGCAGGAAGTGACAGAATGTATCAGCTCCAGGGTTCCGGGACGGCAAGGCCAAGAGAAAAGGAGCATGTACTGCCAATGTACTATATCTATTATCATGCGGAAATGTGCATGCACACACATTACACATACATACATTTGTAGGTTTTTCTGTTACTATTTGTCGTTACTATCTGAGAATTTGGCCTTAAAGTATCCATGGGAAAAGTAATGATTATTCAAACTTGATTAAAAAGTTAAAACTTACATGTACATTTGTACATCCAGGGGTTTTAAGATTTATTAGATCATTTATAAATTACCTTCATCAAGTCCAAATCCCATGTTGAGTTTCAGAAATGACGGATGTTTTATAAATGCCTGCATGCCATACAATCCACCCACTTCTTCCTCTGAAATGAAATGACTAATTTATCAGAACGATCACGATAATTAACCATAAAAACTAACAAATAAGGGCTGCTATAATGAACACCACTATGAACACGCATACCTTTCAAGTTAAAAATGTAACCTTTGTTGTTACTACACTATACATGAATGTAAATGTAACAAAATTTGAGTTTCAGAAGACCTTTAATTTAACTTACCTGGTACAAACACCAGATGGATTGTTCTAAGTGGTTTCTGACTGGCAGGAACAAGTCTTCTAACAGCTTCAATGTACCTAGAAATAGGAATACATTTATTACAAGTTATAATGCAACCTAACAAATTTTAGGGCATGCAGAGTGTACATGTCTATTGCGAAGGTTGTACATGTACATGTATGTGCATTTTTAAAGCACATGTACTTTCCTATTCCCCCCCCCCCCCTATATATAGCTCTCTCATTTCTGTGAATGCATGGCATGCATCCGTATACATTCAGCACAATGTGCACACTCATTTAGTTTACTACGTACATGTTGGTGGATTTCAGCCCGATTTGTTGATATTAGTTTACTGTTTATTTCAAAAATTTCCCCGAGAAAGTGGTCTAAAATCACCCTGTAGATACCACCAGTCATCAAGGATTGTTTCAGTGCCATGCAACAGAAACTGTTAAAGTAGTTAGGGATCAAACAAACAAACACACCAGCAAGCAAACAAACAAAACAGAATTATGGTACAGAAAATAAAAATTAGAAGTAGGATAGAAAATAATGCCAGGTACATGTATACTTACTGCATTCCAACACTTTTCATGTCCTATAATGAGATAAATTATGATAAATTTAATTTTACGTTCGAAACAACATAATGCACTATAAATTTCCAATAATTTTGGTTTTTTTTAACCCATATGTGCCTGAACCCTAAGATTCCTTAAGCACTGTTTCTATTGTTTATGGCCATTGCTGGGTCTACGGGTTATCCCGTAGTTATTCCTTTTCTTTTAAAAGAAGGTGGTTGCTAAGCTAAACCTTATGCGATCACATGGTGGGGTATGTATACGTTGTGAGTTGATACAGTTTTGTTTAGCACACCATATGTACTGTACATGTACAATAGCTTGTATTATCAGCAGAACAGCGTACGTTTTTTTGTGGGAAAACAATTACCTGGCCCAGGAGTAATCTTTTTGGTATTAGAATATTAATTGGTAGGAACCGAGTAATATCTTCGTAAAGTTAAAAAAAAAACACATGTACGATTGCACCATGCACAACAGCATTTAGGCCTTTCACGGTCTGTTTTTAAGATTAGTAACCACATAAATACAGTTGTGTATTACTTGTCTGTTTTTAAGTGTAGTAACCAAATAAATACAGTTGTGTATTACTTGTCTGTTTTTAAGATTAGTAACCAAATAAATACAGTTGTGTATTACTTGTCTGTTTTTTAAGATTAGTAACCAAATAAATACAGTTGTGTATTACTTGACAATACTTGTAATGGACATGGATGCACAATTTACATGACATTATTGATACTACTGTAGCTGTGCTGATATGGTCATTATTTGAAAAGATTATAATCAAAAACTGAAGAAGCCTATTGTAACCACTCAAAATGAGATTTAGACAGTAATCGGATGAAGTTTTTTAATTTTGTAGTTCCCAAAGAGCTCTATGAGTTACAAACAAGTTACATACTGCACGCTGTCAAATGGTTTGATATATCAGTAAAAAGTGACAAAAATGTTGGTGGTCTAATAATGTTTTCCAGAGCTGTATACATGTGTATAATTTGGACCTAAATGTACATCAGGTTTCTGTCCCATTGCTAGAATTACCTGAGTCCCTCTGGCATAGATGTCGCCATTCTCGTACTTTTTGGCTGCAAAGGCATCGCATTTCCACTTATCCTAACAGGAAAAATGTGAAACTAAAGATAAAGCCCCATCAAAAGAACCATTATACTAAATACAGAAAAGTGGCAAACTTTCCTGTTAGCCCAATTAAAGTTATGTAAAATGCCAAACAATGGCAGCAGACTTGACAGGCAGCTAGCTTTAACTTTCACCACGAAACCAGAATAAAGTCGCACATTGAACAATTTGAGATGTTGATATTTTTCAATTCAGTAGAAATATACCTTTGTAATGGCATGTAACACCTGGCGGTTTGACTGTCAGTATATGCACAACAGAGCATGTGAAACACATGAGGTCCACCAAGAATTAAAAATTTTCATTACGAGAAAACAGACTTTAAAGAAAGTACACCCAATGATGCAGTACAGAAAAATGTATGTTCAATTTAATCAAACTACCTTTTCTGATTATATTATTAATAACATAACTTTATTAGGATATGCTAGAATAGAAGGTTAACATTTAAAAATTGATTACCCCTTTCAATTTGACTTTCAATAGCCATACTGAAAAATAGCTTTGGGCGACTTAATTTTGGTTTCGTGGTGACAGGTCACATCACTCAGCAAAATTAGTGTAAAGTGGATGTAATCATAATAAAATCTATAACATTGATACAGGATATGAATTACTTTCAGGAAAAATGTAAATTTAAAGAAATTTTTAACAATGTGCATTTTCTGTGTAATACATTATTATCATTATTAATTGAGCTGTAGCAACATTATAACATCGCTACATGTACATGTACATGTGACCCGCTCCATCGTAATGAGGAATGTCTCCCAGAAATGCATCATGCATAGGCTATCAATACGCCAGGATTGTGCACGAGTTAAGAGTAGGGCCGCGCGTACGTAAGAAACATACATTAGACCTCAGTCTTTATTCGCGGCTTGCGTTCATGAGCACTCCGCGTATTATGTACGAGAAACGTTAACGCGTTTTGTGTCACACGCTAACATTTATGTAATGTGGGGGACATTCCTCATTACGATAGAGCGGGTCATCTGTGTAGTACAGTCGTTTAGACCTGTGTCCGTGTCTGTGTGACATGTAGTCACCAATGGCGGCATGTATGCAGACTTAGTTGCTCTTTCTAATCCCACTCTGTATCCCTGTATAAGTACATACATACATGTCTGTACAGTATGTACATGTACATGTATAGTAGCTGGTACAGCAAACATCTCAGTGGTTCATGAACTTGTAACAGCCAATTAATTAGATGTACAATGTAGATAGCGCAGACACGTGTACATGTACATGTGCATCCTCAAGAGGCCATATATTGCTCCTAATTCTTCTAGCTCAAACAAGAAGGAACTCGGAGATCTATTGAACCTCATCTGGTAAAAATCACCAAAAATAGTAAGATTCCCTCATTGAACTTTAACCAAAATCTTTAAACAATAAATGTGAGGGGTCACATGTACATTGTAACTAGGGTTATAGCAGCACTTACAGGATATACAGGCACTACATCGGTGTGAGAATTCAGCACGATGCTCTTTAAGGCTGGGTTTCTTCCTTCCCAGGTCATGATCAGGACATTATACCCAGGATGGACCTACAAAATAACAATACTGTACATGAACCCGGAATGTACTTTGAAACAAAATACAAGTGTCCTCTTTTGTCACATCAAATGAGATAATATTCTATCATTACTCAATAACGAGGCAGGTTCCCCGCACATTATTTCAAATGCAATAACGGAAGTGAATGACATTATAAAGAAACTGCATGTAAGATCAGCTTAGAAAATGTAGCTTTTAGATTCAGCCAATAACAAAGTTCTCTTTTATATTAGAGTGTGCTTAAAATCTTCACTGAAGTGTACAATATCTTTAATCTGGTTAACTACATGTACATACATGTACATTGTACATGTACATGTATGTACTGTAAGTTTCAACTGGCCAACTTTGGGAATTATAAAAGCACATGTACATGTATGCAAAAATGAATTGCCAGCATTCAGGTTGGAGATTTAAACAATATTTTTCGTACCGGTATGCACAAAGTGATTTGAGAGCGTGCACAACATTCCAGAATAAATTTATGTTTGTAGATTATGCACATGTACTCTAGTTTTCCCAGTCAATTGTTTTGTTTACTTTTCTTGCAATTTTTGTGCAATACTAAAATACATACATGTATTGCACATGTGGTTTCATTTGGTTGTCAGTTTACCCGTAAAGTAGTACTGGTATGCATTTTCGGGCAATCACAGGTTGTTGATCGTTCAGCAATATTGGACATAATTCAAAAATGACTTACATGTACATACATATGTACATGTACACTGTACATATTGTGGCAAGTGTGTACCGAACTACCGATACATACATACATACATGTACATGTGAATGTAGGCTACATGTACATGTAGCTTACACAAGAAATCCGGAATTAGGAAATGTACACTGAAAGACTACCATTTTCTTAAAACTGCAGCCCCATGAGCTTGGGCCTGCAATCTTACATGTAGATCAATTACAAACAAATTGCCGATTATACCTTTTAACAATCAATGTGCAACAATTCTGGACTTTTAACAATCAATGCGCAACAATTCCGGACTACATTTCCATGATACACATAGACCGAAACATGAATCAATAATTGACTTTAGACCAAAGTTGTGGTACCAGCTAGGATAAATGCATTTGGTCATGTGTGTCTGTCTGTTTGTCTGTGTGCAAGTGTATGTGCAGTGCTACACGTAGCTAATATTGCAAACTAAAGAGCCAAAGTGGATGGAACATCGCACTTGTACATGTACATTTAGGCCGACAGTAGAGGGTTATTTGATATGAAATCAACCAAAGTTCAGTAGTTCCACAGTCATCGACACAGATAACTCGGCTGAAAATGTTTCTGAGAGTATCTCTGACGTACAATGTATTGTATTATAAACACAAGCATAATGAACACAATGCTGACTACATGCAAGTGCAATCTGATAGCTCAGGCCCACATTACCCAGAGTAGCAAAACTCTGATTCACTTCCAAGATATTGGCCTCCAAAACCCTTATAAATTAACATTGTGATTCCCAAGTGCAAAAAGTACAATGTAGGTGTGGCCCCCACGATACTTGAAGGGCCATAAAAGGCAGAAACCCTTGGTAGTTGATGCATGTGTTCATTATGCACACTGTACAGGTACTGTACTTCCACAATGTTTTTAGCCAAAACTATGGGACCTCTGGTTTGAGTTCACATAGACTGAAACAGAAAGCCAATGATCTAAATTCTCAAATAATTTTCAAAGCGGCCACCGACAAATATTTGATTTGACTTAACTTTAGTGTGTGCATTGAGATACATTCAGGACCCTGTAAAGTTACACCTTTTGAAGAGGGTAGAAGTCTACCTTAAAACAGTGCCATTAGCTAGTCTGCTTGCCACCTGACGGAGATTTGTACTCCACCGAGTGAACTTTCCTAGTTTTTGATAAATGATGTTTTACCAGTAATTGTCAACTGACCTCTATGACCTCAAAAGGTAACCCAATCTCATTGGCCATACGCTTGAGAAACTCCAATGCACCATCTGAAAGATACAACAGAAAATACAGATTCAGATTATTTATTGATATTCACCTTGCAACAGAAAAGGTATAATCATAGAAAACATACAATAGCCGTTACAATACAGTTACATCAAATACAATCACAAATACTTTACAAAATAACATGAATTTACGTAAGATAATATGTGTCCAGTGAGTGGCGTCGATGTAACGAACGTTCAATGTATGCCCTCTATAGTTACTTCAATGAGGGCGTTTACGAAAATAGAAAATGTCACATGTACATTTCGTATTTCGTATTCGTCTCGGCTTCGTTGGTTTTATAGAAACTAATCAGGACTAGAGCTAGAGAGCTTGGCTAGAGATGCATGTTGTGCCCTTCGAAAAGAATGGGTCATTTCTCTGACAAAGTTTAAGCCGGGTCGAACGCGTACGAGACCAACATTTTAATCCCTACCCTACCCACCCCACGTGTTTTCACCATAGCATGGATTGCATACAGTATAGTATAGTGCATGTACCACAGCATAGCGCTGTACGTTGTGATATAAACAGAGTGCCCGCCATTACTCTACTGTTTATGTACGTTTGGAATTGACTTAGAAAAGAAAAAATATAGTGTTGGTACGGTTGTATAATAAAACAAATCAAATATAGTCAGAGCATCGGTTCTCGTGGACTAAATATCGTGACATCCTCCAAGTCCTCCCAGGCTCTAATGTTTTTCAAACACTACATACACTGATCTCGAAAAACATGCCGTACTGGAGGCCACGTGATCAAGTCCATGAAAACCCATACATTTAGTATACAGTTACTACTATTACATGATATAAATGTAAATTGCATACCTGCAGATACACTCTGTATGTAGAAATACAAATACAAATAAAATAAAGTAATCCTTACAAAGTACATTTTACATGAATGGTCTATTTACATATTGGAGTACTCAAGGTTTCAAGTTTATCTCTCCTCTCTTCAAAACATGCATCTATAAATGTAGTAACGCATTTGATTATGTCAAATTCTTGACTTTGCA